>OZ007575.1:36105849-36308349 GCA_963931925.1 Onchidella celtica | reverse complement strand
CCTTGCAGAATATGCGGGGGTGATAAAGTTGACTTCTGGCAATTTCCGGGCACATTTTTCAATTCTACTTGATGAAAATGTGTCTCTTATTTTGCGGTTCACAAAAAACAAAAAAAAATAAATAAATTTTAAAAAATGGTGAATATATCATATTAAACACTGAATTTTGTCCAAAAACGGGGATGTCCACGTAACGTATCAAAAATTGAAGCAGTATACCAAGTTTCATAAACTTTGAAAGCGGAGACTCGAATTTTTAGGTGCTTATAATATGTTCACCCGCTGGCTCCATTATAGTAAGATAGTAAGATATTACAGACAAATAGGTGTGGTAAGTTGGTGGGGTAATTTGGTGGAACATTGGCACAGATAAAAAATAGGACGATTGAAAACAGAAATGTATCCACTGTCATCATCATCATATAAAAGTATTTATAACTGTGTTTGACAACATCGTAACGTAAACATGCCAAAATTTGAATGTTTTCTTTCACCGATTTTTTTTTTTTTTTTTGGTTGGGGGGTAAATTTGATGGCGTATTAGTGCAGGTAAAAATATTAAAACTGTTGAGAACAGAAATTTATCCACTGTCATCATGATAACACAAGATAGTAATAACCATCTTTGACAACATAGAAACGTAAACATGCCAAACTTTGGATAATATTAATTTTCTTTCACGGATTTGGGGGTGAGGTGATCTGTCGGAGTGTTAGTGCGAGATAAAAATAGGTGAAAATGAAATACATCCACCACCATCACCACGAACACAAACTATTTACAGCAGTCTTTGACAATGATATGACAACAGGTCAAATCTTGAATAAATATTCTATTTCACCATTTATTGAACAAACTCTATTTGTATTAACTCGAAGCATGAGGTTTCCTAGGCCAAAATTATCGTGATTAACATCAGGTCTGCAGAATATTATATCACGGATACAAGATATTATTGGTAGTCTATATATTGAACGGCTGTATTCGCATCAACTCAAAATTTCAGGTTTCCTACTGCGTCAATATTATCGTGATTAGCATTACAGTTGTCAAATATTTGTATCATGCATACAAAATATTTATAGCAATCTTTGACAATAATTTATGATAACATGCCAAATCTTGAATAAATATCATTCTCTTTCACCGTTGTTTTGAACAAGCTGTGTTTGTATTAACTCATTTTATGAGGTTTCCTACTGTGTCAATGCTATCGTGATTAGCAACATAGCTGAAAAATATTTGTATCACGCATACAAATATTTACAGCAATCTTTGACAAAGTGATGACATGCCAAATCTTGAATAAGTGTTATTCTCTTTCACCGTTGTTTTGAATAAACTGTGTTTGCATTTACTCAAATTACGAGGTTTTCAACAGCGTCATTACTAGTGAGAAAGCATTACATCTGCAAAATATTTGTATCACGCATACAAATGTTTATAGCAATCTTTGACAATGTGATGACATGCCAAATCTTGAATAAGTGTATTTCTCTTTCACCGTTGTTTTGAACAGACTGTTTTTGTATTTACTCAAGTTACGAGGTTTTCAACAGCGTCATTACTATCGTGATTAGCATTACATCTGCAAAATAGTTGTACCATTCAGCCTCTGGCCATTCCAATGCGCCAAAACTTGAATAAACATTCCCTCTCATCATGCATTCTACAGATAGTTTTGATATTTTGCACAGCTGAAGTTATGGCCATTTTCATGTGCATCATGACCATGCTTAGCATAACAGATATGAAAATAATATTATCTTGTATCGATCTTTGACCATTCTAACATACCAAAACATGAATAAACATTCCTTCTTCTCTTGCAATTTGAGATAGTTTTAATATTTTGCATAGCCGAAGTTATGACCATTTTCCAGTGCATCATTTGCATAACCATTATTTTCACGAAATGTTGTCGGTATCAATCTCGGATCCTTCTCATGTGCCAAAACATGAGTGATATTCTCTCTCATGGTTATATCTTACAAAGTGTGCCTACATTCTGCGAAACTGAAGTTACGAGCTTTTTCAACTGAATCAGGACCTCAAAGACTCTCCGTACAACCCGTGGATAGGTCCGACCTAGCCTCTGCCCATTCGTCTCTTTGGAAGAGAGGGAGAAAAGGAGGCAGGGTGTACACAATAAAAATTGTGCTCATGTTTTGGTTCGATTCCTCAATGTGTGATCTTAAGTTTCCCTCTGTGTGTTTGTTTCAGATTGTATTCACTGTGATAATGGGGGGAGACGGCGGTTGGGCCATCGATAACATTGACACCCTTCCATCCACAGGTGTATGCAGAGGTAGGTGTCACATAATATTTGTTCATACCATATAGATCTATTTCTCTCAACATTCTTTTAAGATTGTTATGTGAAGTGGAAATTGAAATCAGGATGTGCTAAGCAGTTGATTTCATCTGAACTATTTAGACAATTCTTGCCTTGCAGTGAGTCGATAACAAATCAAAAGTCGCACGGTAAAATGTCGTAACTTGACTTTTTTTACAAAAACAAATTGAGATATTTGGTATCCTTGCAGCCGTTGACAGCCCGTCGACTGTGTTAGACGTTTGGGGTTGAATTCTGAAAACTAAGGTCTAAAATAGCGTGTGTGTTTTTTTTCAAGTCCTAACTATTAAGTCTGATAAATAAAGTTATTCAGTTTTATGCTTCTCCTGAAAAACATGTAAAAACCGAATTACGATAGTTTACCACATGACCCTCAAAATACTAAGCGACCCTCCGCTTTAAAATGTCGGATAGCAAAGACGGTCCAAGTGAAAAAAGAAATACTGTTAAAACCACTCTGGCCTAACTTATTTTTGGGACGAGTTCCCCATGTCCCGACCACTTTGCCAAGGTACTAAAAGAGGTTAACTTTTTTTAAATTCCTAACTCTATCTCTAATCCGAAACCTTTTTCCAAATCCTAATCATATCCGTTAACCTGAATCCCATTCCTGACTCTACTTTTTCCATAATCCTAGCTGTAACATTCCAAAGTGATCGGAGGGTACGGAACGCTTTCCTGCTAACTTAAGCAAAGATACTGAATACAGTAAAATGGGATGGTCCTTTCTCCACGCCTTTTAAAAATTAGCGCTTCTGATCGTGGCCAGGGCCCATGGTGCACTGCATGAAATGAGTGCTTGAAAATAATAAATTAATTAATAATACGCTTTTGTAACAGTAAGACTAGAACAAAAAAGGAGAAATAATAATAATAATAACATGCAGCATTTACAGCCCTTCATCCCTCTAACAACCAGGCTCTAAGCGCTTTACAACAATTATGTCATAGTTATCATCTTACACACATTTACACAGGCAAATTCAGGGGAGGGGGGGGGGGGAATTGACATTCAGAGTGTAAAAAGATGACTCTTCAGCTGAAGTTTAAAAGTCATAAAATTCTCAGTCTCCCTCGAAGACAGAGGCAGAGAATTCATATCCGAGGCCTTCGAAAGAAAAAGATTTTCCACCCACGGTCTTAACGGATGTGTTAGGAATTAAAAAATTTTTAGTGTCAGTAGATAATCTACGAGGCTGTGATGGTACACATGAAGCCAAAAGATCCGATAAATAAGTTGGTAGAAATGACCAGAGCTTTTCTACAGCTACTAAAGTTACAATCACAAAACAAGCTACTTCAACCAAGGTCTAAGGTGATGGCCGAACAGTGAACAAAATTCAATTTTTTCTCTATACTGGCCTTCTAAAATACGCTATTATTCATGACATTAATGCATCTGTGCTAGGGAACGCTGCAAGATCCGTGCACGCAAAACGCGCCAGCCATCTATCCTATCGCATCTAGTATCTTTGCTTTGAGTAACCATGGCAAAAAAACAACAAACAACAACACATCATTTTTGTTAAAAGTACAAACACTGCACTTAATTTGTTCTGATCTTCCACTCGGTGTACTTGTGCCATTGTTACTGGTGAGGCCTTCGTTGTAAACCATATTCTTTCGCAACATACAATTCTGTGGCGTGTGACGCGCGAGAGTACAGACGCGTAGGAAGAACCAGACCCGCAAAATCATTCTGACTACTGAATTTACCACTGTCTTGCTGTTTGTGTTTACTGAGTCTTTCAATTTGCGAGTCTGGCACTTGTATGATGATAAGAGTTCCAATGACACCTCCACTGATATAATAAATTTTCACTTCAACATCCCACAGTGTACTTTCATATAACATTCCTAGGACTTTATGCAGCAAATTTATACCAGTCCTATTCCTTATTGCAGTTATTTACGTCACAACAAAATGTTGTGCCATGTAGGCCTACTATTATTTGAAATTCCTACATTGATTTTAACAAAATTACACCTAGTACCTGTTTCCTATTGCAGTCACTTACCGCACAAAAATTGTGCAATTTCTTATAATTATTTTATTTAACATTCTTATCTCTAGAGCAAGCTGATTTACTACCGTTTCTACACATAAGTCAAAATAAGGCAAAAACTAAAAGTTGTATGTAGCAAAGCCTCGAGTCTTCCCTTTTTCTTTGCGTTTTGCCGTATCGTTTCGTATTATTTCTTACTTAAGGCTTTGCCTTGTACAACTTTTTTTTCTTGCCTTATTTTGACTTTGACTTTAAGCCCTGCGATCCCACAGTTTATCTGTGTTGTTGTTTTTTTTTTTACAATATTTCATCTAGAATTTCTACACATAGTCCTTTTTGATCGCAGTTAAGTATTGATACATTGCGACTACAACAACAACAAAGACAATCGATGGAAATGCCCCCGTTTCAAACCGCAGTACTTTGTAGCACTTGTGCTCTGGTACATAGCGAGTTTGGCATTGGGATTTATTATATGAACACCAATGCAATACTTCTACAAAAATGAAAAAAAATAATAAAAAGTGAACGCGTAAATGAAATTGAACGGAGAAACGAGCATCAATTTTGCAAGATACTGAGCTTAAAGCCTGGCGTGCACTAAAGTTAAATGGTGACATCACGACGCTTAGTTTCAATGAGACGCCCTGCACAAGTTTTCTTTGAAACTAAATGATGCCACATTTTGGTCTGAGTGGTTTGAGGATGAAAGTACGTCAAATGTTTGTTAATGATGTCTGAGTGGGAACATGATGCATTGATCTTGTGTTGATCCTGTTTATAATTTTAGTTCCTTGCCTTAGGGCAGTGGTCTCCAACCTTTTTATCGCCGTGGACCGGTCAACCTTTAATAATTTTACCCCGGCCCGCGGGGGGGGGGGGGGGGGGCGTTGATTGTTTATATTTTAGATTGTTTTATTTTAATAATTTTGATTTAATTATATTTAAAAATGCCTTCAAAATAAAATACAGTTACACCAAAAAAATAAATATAAAGTGATTTAACATTTTAACTCATTAGAAGGCTAAATCAATGAGAACCCTGAGCTTGTTTCTCGGCAACGAGACGGTTCCATCTGGGGGTAATAGGAGACAATGACACCCGAAGTGTATTGCTTATGTCCAGTTTACTCCGTTGTTTTGTTTTCGTTGCTGTCACTGCAGAAGACCCCGCTGCACACAGATAGGATGTTGGAAATGGCAATAGGCAGGGTCTTAAGCGCTGTGGTGGCGATCTCAGGGTATTCCGCCATGACTTTAATCCAGAACACCGGCAGAGTTGTTGTTTCGAACGTAGTTTTAAGGCGGCCGTCATTTGCAATCTCCAGCAGTTGATTTTCTTCTTACACAGACATTCTTAGGTCGCGGATCCATTCCTTACCAGTTCGTGGGTCTGTTGTGATTGGGAAGTAGCGCTGGAACTCGTTTAAAAGCAAAGAAAGGTGGTCGTGCACCAACTGGGAGAATGAAGGCTCATGCTCAGTCTCGCCCAAAGTCGCCGTTAATGTTTGAAACATGTCCAAAATGCCTCTGTTCACGCGCCGTCCCCACAACTCCAGTTTGGCTTTAAATGCAGCTACTTTGTCTGCCAGCTTGAAAACAGTTGTCTTTTTCCCCTGAAGGGACAGGTTGAGTTCATTGAGCAGGCTGAATCTGTCACACAGGTAAGTCAGTTTTGCGACCCATACCTTATCACTAAAATGTGCTGCCAGCGGTGATTTTTTTTCTGAGAGAAAGCTTTGCAATGGCTCTCGTAACTCAAACACTCTGGTTAGCGATTTTCCTCGGGATAACCATCTTGTGCGGCCCGGTACCGGTACCAGTCCGCGGCCCGGGGGTTGGGGACCACTGCCTTAGGGCACATCAATTATTTTTTTTTTGGGGGGGGGGGAGAATTTGAGCGCTATTCAATCTAATTATTACTATTACTACTATTACAAGCCAACCCAGCTTAGTTGGATTTCATCGAAACTCAATGTCAACCGGCGCTGCACTGTGGCGACGACGTGTCCGCCCCAGTTGTAACTGGGCTGTAATGACACTTAAGGCACATTTCCCAAATGGGATTACAAAAGTTCACAAAATACAAAAAAATACAAAATGTCTTGACATCACCGTCCAGTTACTGGGACGATCAAAATGCGCCAGTCTCTGTACCAAACCCTTCAACAACATGTTTACTTTAACATCTCTTGCTCGACTAATAATAATTATTTGGACTAGATTCTACTAGCCCCAACCCCAAGATAATATTCCACTGTACAACCTAGTTCAGTATCTTCACAGAAATGGGCTCAGTCAGCTAATATAATCATCTATAAATAATGTTGTCTGTGAAAGAAGGAGCCTAGTCAGAGTTAAAAGCTCAATTTTCTCTGAAAATGAAATCGTGTGACTGAGCCCGCTTTTCCAGCGGACTTTTCAAATAATTATTTAATCATTCCGATTCATTCCATTTTCTTTTTCTTTTGTGTACCTCAATTGATATTAGCCATAATTATTTCTATATTTCAGTTGTACCCCCTCCTGCAGCCGCTGTCATCATTTCACCGCCAACCAGCCTGCCAAGCACGACAGCCCGACCGTTCTGTAAGTCATGGGCAAATAGCTTGAACACAGCACCCCCCCCCCCCAACCTCACTGTCACAAATCCCAGACTGGGAGATGTAATAGTTATGACAGGACGACAATCACGAACAAACGAGTTTAACACTTAACAAAACAACCCATCAGACTCACACATTTATTAAACATAAGTATACATATAATAGCGCAATTTCATACATTATATTATTGAAATGACTGCCGTACAACGGCCGTATTCTCACACACACGCTCCCTCGGATCCACAATCCGGTAGTTACTCCTAAAGGCACTTCGGCCTCAGCCTCTCCCCTCAGGGTCTTAATAGTACATTAATGATTCACTGGCACCGCAGTCTCTCAATATCACCTTCCTATTGTCATACACCTTAGCACTCCCCTAGCACCTCAGCAGGGCAATAACACGTTATTATTTCCATAGCCATCAACATGGCAACAACATAATATCAGTTCACTAGCCTATCAACATGGCAACAACATAGTATCTCATTCACTCTCATATCTACGTCCCTGTCCGTGGCCTGACTGCCACGACTTTATGTGCCCCTACTGTCCTGCACTGACAGCCTCACTTCTGGCCTATGTGTGGCCTCCGGCCCTATGCTGGCCTATCCCCCGTGCTCATCGAGGTGGCTCTGCGGCCCGTCCCCGACACCTACAAGAATAACATTACATTGGTATAATACCCTACCATTTCTATTCACTCCACCTCTCCTTACAATCCATGAAGCGTACACACACTAGTTCACCTTTCACTCACCACACATCTTACGGTAACACACTTCCATCGGAGTACACACTACTCACTCGCGCTACAAATCCATGAACTCACTTTCATCTATCGCTCATGGCGCACATTGCTATATCCAATATCAAGGACTTCCACATTCCTCACATATACTTATTCACATCATGGTAATAGACGAATATAATATAATACATCAATCATAATAATCAATCAACATTCTACGTACCAGTCATAACTGGAAAGACTCTCACTAGTCTTCTCGACTGCTTCCTTTTATCTCTGCCCGATGGGCTATTATTCACAGATCCGCTCCCTAGGACCTTCTAACTTGCAGTGATAGTTATACAGCGCTTTCGCCTCCTTCAGACCCCCCACTCATGACATGCACGACTTTTCTTCCCTGTCTCCGTGCGTTAATTTTACTCTCCTCCTTTCCCCCCGTAATTATTAACTATCGCTCACTCCACTCGTGACATCATCCCCCACCCCAAAAAAATTAATGCAATTAATTTCAAATCGCATCAAGATGACTGTCAACGAGTGAGCCTGAGCAATACCCACATTAAAGATGACCTACCAGTTCCCCTAGTATATAGAATACCGAAATCAGGGGAAAATATGGGGATCAATATGGCCTGCAATATGCATATATGTGTCACATCATGAATAGCTAACTAACCACAATACTTAATACAGAATCAAAAACCATTCAACCTATCAACCATTCTTCATATCATATTTATAATGTCAATATTTTAAAGTCGACTTATTCACACAGATCCTGTCAATGTTCCTGTCCTCCGATGTATAAGCTCCTGAAATCTTGCCCTAGGCTCGACTAAGGTAGTCGGCGATATGATTGCTGGTTCCTGGAATTGGTTGAATAACGAAGGTGTACGGCTGCAAAGCCAATGCCCATCTAGACAAGCGTGGGCTGGACGGACGATTCTTCGACAAAAATGTCAGTGGCTTGTGGTCTGTCTGGATACAAAATTCTCGTCCCATGAGATAACGTCCTAGTTTCTGGACGGACCAGACAATGGCAAGACACTCACGCTCTATCACAGAATACTTTCTTTCTCTCTGCAATAACTTCCTACTGACATAACATACAGGATGGAGACATTCGTTCTTCTCCTGTAGAAGACAAGCGCCGACACCAGAGTCCGACGCATCCGTTCTGAGGATAAAATTAGATCGAAAATCGGGCAATATCAGAATGGGTGACGATGATAATGCTGTCACCAAATTATCAAATGATGTCTGACATTCAGACGTCCACTGGACCTTATCGGGTTGTCCCTTCTTAGTAAGGTCAGTAAGAGAAGATGACAAGGAGGAAAAATTTGGAATGAACTTTCTGTAATAATTTAAAATCCCCACTAAGCTTCTGACTTGTTTCTTTGTTTTTGGGATTTGCAACCCTACTAACTTGTCAATTTTTGTTTCTTCAGGTCTCTGAACACCTCTACCCACAATATGTCCTAAGAATATTATCTCTGGACATGCCAAATCCATCTTTGCGGGTTTAGCAGTTAGCCCAAACTGGCGTAATCGTTGAAAAATTACTGTTAGTGTCTGAATATGATCAGACCATGTCGACGTATGGCATGCTATATCATCAAAGAATGACACGACATTAGGTATGTCCTTCAACACTAATCTCATTAATCGTGCAAACGTCGCTGGCGCGTTTACCAACCCCAAATGGCATGACCTTAAATTGGAATAATCCAATGGGCGTTTGGAACGCCGTGTATTGTTTAGACTCCTCAGTGAGCGGGATTTCCCAATAACCTTTCGTTAAATCTATCTTGGAAAACCACGTGGACCCGGCCAATGAAGCTATTAGTTCCTCCTGAAACGGAATAGGCTCCCTATCGCCTACCGTAATAGTGTTCAATCTTCGAAAATCAATACAGAACCGCACCGATCCATCAAGTTTTTTCACGAGGACGATGGGTGATGAATACGGCGATGTTGATGGTTCTATCACATCTAACTTCAACATTGACTCAACTTCCTTTATGACTCTATCTCTCGAAGAAAAAGGCAACGAATACGGTCTAAGAAATACTGGCTTATCGGAAGTCAACTTTATTTGGTGCTGGATCACCGTAGTGCGACCCGGCAAATCCGTAACAACATCCGGAAATGACGCTAACAGGGTCTCAAGTTCCCTACTCCTTGAACTCGTAAGGTCAGGGTTAATTTTTACGTCCCTGTAACCTTGTGTCGGAGTTAACTCCGGCAATTGAATTTGTAACTCCTCCTGCGCCTCGGTGTCGCTTACGTCACAGTCCAACTGGTCTACGACCCCCGTACAAGCAGCAGAGAAGACAGTCTCCCCTGGTCTTGTCTGTGCACACAAATACTGTGGTCTCTCATAAAATCTCTGTAGCATATTAACATGGAAAACCTTACTCGCTCCATCAATGTGGATAGCGTAATCTACCTTCGAAACAACTCGCTCAATAACATAAGGACCTTTCCATGTCATCAATAACTTATTATGGTCCGTAGGTAACAACAGCAGAACCTTGTCTCCTGGCTTAAAAATTCTCAGTTTGGACCCTCTATCTTTATAGTCTTTTGCTCTTTTCGAAGCGATACCAGAAGCTTCTTGTGCTATAGTGCGCGCTGAAGATAGTCTTTCTCTTAAATCAACAAGGTACTGAAACCTTTCTAAACCGTTCCGAACCCGTCGGGATCTTTTGACGAGGAGCCTGGGGTGAACGACCCTTATGCGTCGTCTTTTGGCACGCACTGCACGTCTTACAATATAACCGCACATCTCTGTATACTGACGGCCAATAAAAATCTTTTAGAACTCTCTCCTTGGTTCTAGCACTTCCCATATGACCCGCTAATGGAACATCATGGGCCAGACGCAATACCGTAGCAATCAACGACCGTGGCACGACGACCTGCTTTTGAACGGAAGTCCCTGTGACGTACATACGGAACAGAATGCCCCCCTGGACAAAAAAAGAAGATGACCCGTTTTTATATCTCCTCGTTTTCTCGGTTCGCGCTTCCCCAAAGCATGGGTTTAATGATGGGTCCTCCCTTTGTAATTTCGCCAAGCGCTCTGGCGTGATATCTAGGTTGACCGCTGGCGTCGCCAAAGGTCTAATCTTATCTTTATCGGCTACCCGTCGGCGTGTTTCGACCGCGGCGCAAAAGTCAATACCTTTTGATTGCGACCATGCTTGCACGTTCTCATCGGAAGGGGAAACTACCCGTGATACATTCCCAATGATGAGCTGGGCGCCTGGAAAACAACCAACGACTGCCTCGACTTCCCCGCTAAGGAAAGGTGTATCTATCATTATTTTTGCCATGGGTAATTTCTCAATGGCCCCCGAAAATTGGATGCACGGGACAGTCTCACCTGTAAGCTGTGAATCCCGAATGCAGTCCCTATGCACTCCCACAACGGTAGATCCTGTATCTCGTAAAACCGAGACCGGTTCGTCCCCAACAAACCCCGGATAAACCCTAAGACCACCTCCTGTATGACATGAATTTATAACGGGGATCTTTCTCCCACAAGGTAAAATACCGGAAGATAATAACTTCTCACAACTGGGACACTTAGAATACTGTCCGCCTCCGTTGTCCGATGTAACACACGCAGCCGCATGATGAAATTTATTTGGGGAACATGGACTGGAGCTACTGTCCACGTTCGCCGCTATCCTACCTGCAGGGCAGTTCACGCTGATGTGATCTGCTCTTCCGCAGTTCCAACACTTCGCGGCCCTACACTCGCGCGAAAAGTGGCCCACGCGTCCGCAAGTCCAACACTCCGCTCCCTGTGCTGCCCTAGGCCTGGGTCCCCGTGACCCCTCGCGACCGGAACTAGAGTCCCTATGCCGTCGGTCATCGGCAAAGGTCACAACTCGCCCCCGGCCATTACCGCGACCTAGCCCTCCTGCTCGGTCAAACTTACCGGATCCATATGCCGGTGATTGGCGATAGCCCCTACGCTGCCCCTGGGCTTGCCCGCTATAGGCACCACGCTGACGCGACCTGTCCCCAAGTCCTGCCGGCGACCCCTCGACAACGGCGACGTACCCAGCATCTTGGACGTACGCCCTGGCGACTGGTTTGGACGGATGCGCCGTACGGTATGCTTCCGCCAACTTAGACGCCTCCTGCACCGTCGCGGGTTCGTTCTCTTTCAGGAAAGCCACCAGATCTTTGTGGCACGACGCGTACAGCTGGTCACGGATCATTAAGTCTTTCAGTTTAGCAAAATCCGTGCCCACATGCGCCAAGTCTACCCAGTTCGCGAAATACTCCGTTAGTCTCGCGACGAAGGCAGCAAAGTCCTCCCTGGTATCTGCACGTGCTCGCCTAAACTGCTCCCGGAAATATTCCTCGGTACGCGCAAATCGGCGAAGCAGCAAAGCCTTCAGCTTATCGTAATCTTGCACGTCTTCGCGCTGTAGCTCTTTAAAGTAGGTTAACGCTCGCCCCTGCAATAGCGACGCCAGGTACGTGGCCCATAATTCCTTATTTTCCCCCCATTGCAATTGTGCGTTCAGTTCGAACCTGTAAAGGAAGGCGTCTATGTCGTCCTTCCGGTCGTCGAACGTAGGGAGCTTAATCCTAACGCCACCTTTATTGTGTACCTGCCGCTCAACCGTTTCCGTTGGCGTACTCTTCTTGAGTTCTAACTCGGCGATTCTTATTCGCGCCTCTCTCTCCTGCTGCTTATCTTCTAACTCCTTTAACTTAAACTCCCTCTCCTCTTCCTGAGCCTTTTTTTCCTGCTCTCTATCCTTAGCACGCTCATCGCGCATTTCTGCCTGCTGTTCTTTAATCCAGCCGCGTAACTCCTCTCCCTCCAGGCCAAGTTCCTTACCCAACTTCATTAGTTGTTGGAGTTCCGCCATTTCACAGATTTATGGTTATGGCATGTATACTATGAAAACGGCTACCCTGTCGGTATGATCACTAGCAACACGACCAGAGACCTGAGATCACACCAGATATAACAATACCCAATTCAGAATACAATTCAGAAATTTACCTTTACAGCAAAACTAATTCTATATCTATAAAATGCCTAGCACTATTAATTATAAAAGAAACTAGAAACGACAAGAATGAAGAAATACAGTAGAAGGACCACAAGTACGTCAAGGACAACGAACCAGACTAGGACAAAGCTTCTACAAAAAAAAACTATAATGGAAAAAAAAATGTAACCTACTACGCCGATTACACAACACGGTACGAACAAGAACAGAGTCTGAAAAAAAGGAACGTATCTACAGATAGGGAGGAGAAGGACAAGAGAAACGTCTTCCTAAAACAACGAGGAAGATAGAACGCTACAATCTAAACAAAAATACAGGTCCCTATAGAACTGTTCACCGTGATGAACGAAGTTCCAAATTTAGCCCACCTCCCGAAGAGGACAAACTACGCTCACCACAGCAAACCCGCGCCACCGCCCGTATAATCAATTACGACAAAAACAGCAAAAACAGGGAAACAGACAGATGAAAAGACAGCCCTCAATCCAGGGCACAAAATTTTCACTTAACCTTCAACTTTTGAAATTTTGAGCAAACTCCTCCCTTCAATCGGAGCTCTGGCTGCTCGTCTCCTCAGGCTGCACGCACACACACTGTCTCTCTGAAAGTTTAAGTACACATTAGTACATATTTATAGCAATACATGCATCAATACATATTTATAAACATATATAAATCATATCATCATGACATTTCCATTCATCCCACGAACAAAGACAACAGCACAAATTCCTAGCACAACAGAAAAACAACTAGATATAACGAATACACAATGTCAAAATGACCACAGGTAAACAGGACGAGCCCCCAGTGTCACAACGGACGAGCCCCCAGTGTCACAAATCCCAGACTGGGAGATGTAATAGTTATGACAGGACGACAATCACGAACAAACGAGTTTAACACTTAACAAAACAACCCATCAGACTCACACATTTATTAAACATAAGTATACATATAATAGCGCAATTTCATACATTATATTATTGAAATGACTGCCGTACAACGGCCGTATTCTCACACACACGCTCCCTCGGATCCACAATCCGGTAGTTACTCCTAAAGGCACTTCGGCCTCAGCCTCTCCCCTCAGGGTCTTAATAGTACATTAATGATTCACTGGCACCGCAGTCTCTCAATATCACCTTCCTATTGTCATACACCTTAGCACTCCCCTAGCACCTCAGCAGGGCAATAACACGTTATTATTTCCATAGCCATCAACATGGCAACAACATAATATCAGTTCACTAGCCTATCAACATGGCAACAACATAGTATCTCATTCACTCTCATATCTACGTCCCTGTCCGTGGCCTGACTGCCACGACTTTATGTGCCCCTACTGTCCTGCACTGACAGCCTCACTTCTGGCCTATGTGTGGCCTCCGGCCCTATGCTGGCCTATCCCCCGTGCTCATCGAGGTGGCTCTGCGGCCCGTCCCCGACACCTACAAGAATAACATTACATTGGTATAATACCCTACCATTTCTATTCACTCCACCTCTCCTTACAATCCATGAAGCGTACACACACTAGTTCACCTTTCACTCACCACACATCTTACGGTAACACACTTCCATCGGAGTACACACTACTCACTCGCGCTACAAATCCATGAACTCACTTTCATCTATCGCTCATGGCGCACATTGCTATATCCAATATCAAGGACTTCCACATTCCTCACATATACTTATTCACATCATGGTAATAGACGAATATAATATAATACATCAATCATAATAATCAATCAACATTCTACGTACCAGTCATAACTGGAAAGACTCTCACTAGTCTTCTCGACTGCTTCCTTTTATCTCTGCCCGATGGGCTATTATTCACAGATCCGCTCCCTAGGACCTTCTAACTTGCAGTGATAGTTATACAGCGCTTTCGCCTCCTTCAGACCCCCCACTCATGACATGCACGACTTTTCTTCCCTGTCTCCGTGCGTTAATTTTACTCTCCTCCTTTCCCCCCGTAATTATTAACTATCGCTCACTCCACTCGTGACACTCACCCCCACCCAAAAAAAAACAAACAACCAACGGTAGGCCCATGTCACCTGGCTTAGCTGCCCCTCGCCCCTTTGATCTGCTCTGCCCACTTCCCCATCCCTTTCCGCGGGCAACCTTTTCGCTCTTGTGCGTTAACAGTAATGGATTAACATCAGAAATATCGATCTTGGTATTTATAATATTTAAGAGAAAATGCAGTCACATAGTTTTTTGTTTTTTTTGTCCTTCCTTTTTCTTTATAGGGACTTGGGATTGAAATATGTGTGCATGAGTGCGCATGCGCTCTCGCCAACAACTGTAGTCAAGTACACAAAACCTGTTGTCAAGCACATTTACAAGTTCAATGATAAACACTGATAATTAGCAAAGATTTCTGATGAATCATGTTATGCGTTCGAGGGTAATCCCCTCGTGGTAAATACTGTAACCGTGAAATTCTCCACCTAAAAATGTGCGAACAACGGAGTGGTATTAAGTGGTATTATTGACAGATTATTGACAGACATTGTGGTCACAAAAACATTTTAATAAGGCTCTAATTTCCCCGATCCTGAACAGCTAAACTGTATGATATTTTACCCATTCAACTGGCGTATTTGGGGGTGTTTTTGTGTGTGCGACATTTTGTTGTTATTGTTGTATTTCCTGTACATCCCATCCCTGAACTGACGGCCTTTACTTGTGTCTCTAAAATAAACAAAAACTAACAAACAAAATCAAACACGTTTATGTGGAGGAATGCTGCAGTTGCTTATTGTTTTTTTTGCCTGATTAAAACGCTGGAAGAAACACCGAGGTCCTCAAAATGGACTTACAACGGAAAGTTACCGCTACATATCGTCACTGCTCTACGCTAATGGCGTAAGTCGTTTTTAACACTTCTGAAAGCAATGTGGTTCTCCAATGGATCCCTGGCCACTGTAACATCAACGGAAACGATAAGACAGACACTCTGGCAAAAAATGGCACAAACCTCCCTCAAGTCAGAGAAAATATAACATTCTCAGAAGCCAAAAGTCACATTAAGGCAGCCTTGAAATCAAAGTGGAAACAAAGTCACCCCAGCAGAAAGGAGCAAACTGTAATCTTTAGGCTAAGAACTGGACATAACAGACTCCGGCAGATTCTTTGCAAAAGATTCAGGGTTGGAGAAACTGAGACATGCCCATGTGGAAATTCTCCACAGAATGCAGAACATGTCCTCCAGCAATGCCCCCTATACAGACAACAGAGGGAAGACAGCTGGTCCCGAGGTTCGGCACTATATGGGGCAGCAGAATATCTCAGGAGCATAGCGCCCTTCAGTAAGGCTACCGGCCTCCTGATATAAACAGTCTGACACGAAGAACGCAGAAGAAGAAGATGTTAAGAAAAAACGGTTTCTTTTCCTGTCACCTGGTTATGATTCTATTGGATATTACATTTTCCTATTGGTGCATTTCTTTTTCTATAATATTACCTGACAGCCTTCATGTTCCGGAATGTAATCAACCGTCATTTGCCATTTGGCGTAAGTCCGACATTATGCCATTTTCGTAGAGCAGTGGCGATATTTGGAGCTTTTCTCACATAGGCTTTTCAGTTTTGCAGATTCTTTTGCGTATTTTGTAACATTCTCTCTGTGCTGACCCTAGAAAGCTGCCGCCTCTGTCGCATTTTTGATAAAAGTAAAAAAAAAGTGACAAAAAGAAAATAGTTTACTTTGTAAGTCTGAGTTTGAGTTTTACGGCGCGTCGGCACAATAACGGCCACTTTGCCACTTTGCGCCATTCACGGTCTATTTGGGTACACTTTCTTTATTTATATTTCATATTCAGGGCTGTCAAGTTTAATATAGAATTTAATACGTTCGTATAATGTTAGCACACTGGTAAAATTCTAAAAATGTTGTTTTGTTATAGATCAGGAAAAAGTTTTTTAAACGAGTATAGAAGTTATTAATTCAAGTTGTAGATCTTAGCCTCTCTCAGAAAGGACAGCATGCGTTGCGGTTCCACGTCAGAAAATAATTCTTTCATGGATCCGCATTCATTGTGCCTTCTTCGGAGTTTCGTATGAGAAATTATACAGAAACCATACAAAAAAGGAAGACAACACAGTGGAAACCTTTTCTTTTTCCCATGTTTGTACTTTCGTTTCAAGATTTGCTGCGACCTCACATAATTATCAAGGGGTATTTGCCATATTGTTGTGTGCGACATTTTCTCGATTTTGAGGTTTTGCCATGAAAGTGGTTCTCTCACTCCTAAATTCATTATGTATGTAATGGGTGTCTTTCCAATCTGTTAAGAACTCTTCGAGATATACGTTTGTGTCGTAATGTTTTATGAGTTTTGGCCCTTTTTGGAACCAAACTTCAGCCTCCATTTTCTCGAAAAGGCAAAAAAGCACATACAACAATATGGAAAATACCCAACGATATTTTTTATGGTTTTTAATAATACACATGTTTTACCAGTGCACCAAGCAAATTACGAATGCGACTTCGAGAAAGATTTCTGTCTTTGGAATATGGATGTCAACACAGATGTCAACTGGCTGAGGGAAGACTCCGACTTATCCACGCAATATGGTCCCAAGGCAGGTCGACCTGGGGGTGAGTGTATGCAGTGGCGTAGCGGTTGCCTCAGGCGCAAAATTTGAAAAGAAAAAATTTAGTAATAAATTTAAAAAATCGCGCCCTCTCCCCTCACACAGGAGATCTCCCAGTGTTCGAACATTCCACATTGTTTTTCAACATGACGGGGCAAATAGATGTTGCCACCTGTTAACCAGGCCACAGGCCAGGAGGCGCCACATTTGCCCCCCCCCCCCTTCCCCCCCCTTGCGTGATTTTTTTCCGTACGGGCTTTAGCAAATTCAGGAGCGGGGCAGCAACACACCCCCAAACACAGGACAGCTCCAAAACATCCCAGGGATTTTCGGTGACGTTCAGAGTCATATCAGGCACAGTCCAGAGATTGCAGCACCCATGGCAGTGTTCGATAGGTCGAGAAATCCCTTAGCCGATCACCTGTGTTTGGGGGGTCTGTTGCTGCCCCGCTCCTGAATTTGCTAAGGCTCGTATGGAAAGAAATTACGCCCCCTGAGCACTTGCAACCCACGCTACCCCAGTGAGTACATGATCTGAAATGAATGTTCTTGTCTCCCCCGTGGCCCACAGTGCTGCCGGTGACCGTCTTCAGTTTCATGTTAAAGTATTATGTAAGCAACTTGGGGCCATCCGTAAAGTACGTCCGCTTGTTTACTCGTTGTTGTTGTTTTTTTTTTCACCAAACCCCCTAAACTACACTATTCGTACGCTTGGAGCGTAAATGCGATTGTAAAAATTGAAGTGGCATTTTACATGAACAGTTCCACTATTTTATTCGAAAGTTCATTTTTATATAATCTTACAACTTGTTTTGTTAGAAAACCACAACAAGAACAACAACTACAACTTGACCCAAGTTCTCATTTTGTTCCAACTCCACTATTTGCACAACTGAGAAATTCCACGTAAAACGTATGCGGCTCTAGTATCATAAGCAGTTGGAATAAATCGGAAAATCATGGGAAAGAATGGATTGCGGCACAAAATTAGTGACACAAAGCAAACTAAAAAAAAAAAAAAAAATATTTCCCCACCATTTCAAGTCTCCAAATCTAAAAAAAGAACCTTGTGCAGTTCAAAGGGAAGGCGCCGTTAAAATTTCAGGCAAATCCGAGCTACATAAACTCTTGTTAAAAATTCCGGTTTTTGTTATTTTTAAAATTATTTTAGATTCTACTATTTAAGATAATATAATGTCAGCCTTGCAAAACGCTGGGAGGCAACCACCTCATTTCAATGAGCCTACGCGCGGCGCGCTATGTGGGTGACCCCTTGTCTGGACTGGTCACTGGCGTAAAGACATGTTTGGAGACCCACAGCGAGACAGATATTACTCTGAGTGTGCAACAAACATTTCCCGATGACATCAACGACAACAACAGCAGAGCAATAACAACCTACAACAACCTACAATAACAACCACACACGAGGGGAACGGTGGTCTAGAGGCAAGGTGCTCGCCAGTCATGCCCAAGGTGTGGGGTTCGACTCCCGGTCGGTTGCAGGCATGTTGGAATTTTGGGATTTTTCTCATATTTTCCTGTCCCTAATCCTATGGTAGGTAGGATGGAGCACCTAGTCTTCTCAGAGAAGGATGAAAAACTCGGAGGCCCGTGTGCAAGTTGTGCACGGTAAAGATACCGTGGCAGTTGGAAATCAAAAAGAACAGGCTGAACAGGCAGCCGCCCGGGCAAAATTAAATAAAATCTATCCCTGCCACTCCCCCGTCCTCACCCCCCCCCCACCTCCCCCCATAAAAGAACCTGCCGACCGGCGTGCACTGTGGCGATGACATGTCTGCTCCAGTTGTAACTGGGCTGCAATGACACTAAGGCAAATTTTCCAGATGGGATTAAAGAAGTATAGTTTAATACAAAATACAAAAATTACAAAAAATAAGAAGAAGAAGAATACGCAAGCATTACAAAGTATCGCAAGAAATGGAATTGTTAAGGTTTGTACATGAAAGAAACATTTTAAGTCTCTTGACATAATGTGACTGGGATATACAATGGATACCGCCAATAAAATTGCCCTACGACGTGACCAGCCCCCATACAGACATGCTCACCCATACACACAATCATATTCACACAAAGAGGCATACGGGCACATTACCAATACAGCCTTGCGCATAATTATGTAAGCATGTTTACCTTTCTAAAGCTGTGTTTTCATGTGTTCAGAAACTGAAACAACAATGGAAACGTCAAAAATCCATCAAGTAGTAAAAAGAAAGAGTATTTCCATGAGTACGAAAACGGCGTATCTTAACCTATCTTAACTCTATTAACTACACGTCTCCCAAAGGACCGGAAATCCTTCTAGTGCGAATTTCCCTGTCTTGCACATAATAATAATAATGGATGGCATTTATATAGCGCATATCCATTGCCATTAGAAATGCTCTATGCGCTTTACAGATGCTCTCTCACTCGCTCTTTCTTTCTCTCACCCCCCCTCTCTCTCTCACTCTCTCTCACTCTCTCTACCTCTCTCTATCTCTCTCTTTCTCAGAGCAAATTATAACCGCAGACTGTTAGGCGCAGTTCACAACTCACAACAGTTCACAACTCACAACTTGTATTCTAAAGTATTATAATAATATTTGAATATCTACTAATATTTATTTAATGATGAATTATAAATTTTTTGTTGGTGATATGGGGGGGGGGGGGGGGGGATATGGCTAAATTTTAATTTCAATTTTGCCCGGGCAGAGGCCTGTATGGCCTGCTCTTTACGATTTCCAACTGCCAAGGTATCTTTAACGTGCGCAACGTGCACACGGGCCCTCCGAATTTTTTCGTCCTTATCCGAAAAGACTAGGTACTCGATCCTACCCCCCCCCCCCAATAGGATCAGGGACACGAAAATTTAAGAAAAATCCCAATTTCCAACATGCCTGCACAGCCCGGGTTTTGAACCCGGGACCCTTGGCATGAGAGGCGAGCACCTTGCCTCTAGACCACCTTGTCCCACATGCTTCATCCGATGATTCAGAAGTTGAGCACAGTTTTACAGAGACTAAATAGCCCTGTCTTCCACAAGATAATCGTTTTTAGCGTAACTATCTGCGCTATGCAGCCGGGTCCTTTCAATTGGGTTTTATTTGCACAGTAAAAAATTATGAAAGGTATAGGTTTAGGATTAGGATTAGGATTAGGTTTAGCTAATTGGCAGCAGCAACCTTTTGCCTCATGAAAATGGCTGTAATAATGCTTTCTAGAATTTGCCAGAAATTGGTAGCAAAAATCCTATTGCTACTCAATAGCCCCATTTAGCCTGTGCAAAAACCTTTTCATCCGATCTTCAACGTTTTGCTATCGGTGTCCATTGTGCCACTATCAACCCTTCTCTCTCTCTCTCTCTTTCTCTCTGCCTCTCACTCCCCTCTTTTTTCCCTCAGTTTTTAACTTTGGATAATAATAGGCTTGTATTCTCTACAAAACCCACGATTTCTGTTCCTTTTCCAGGAGGCCTTTTTTACCTGACGCTGGGTGATAACCAGAAAGGAAAAGTAGCAGTTCTGCGGTCTCCAGATTTCAACACCAAGCCAGGAAATAGCTACACCTTCCGGTTCTGGCTCTTCATCAACGGTCCACAGCCAGGGGCCTTCACCGTCGCGTACCACGCCCCTTCACTGTCGACCATCGTCTACTACCGAAACACAGTGACCATTTCTTGGCAGCGGATGGAATTTACCATAGCACAGCCGGGTCCTTTCTTTGTAATACTAAAATTCATAATTATGCATAAATGAGAGCGGATCTGGTGAAATCAGGCGAAAGGTGAAAGGTTTATACCTTTTTAAAAAATCAAAATAAAATATTTCTCAGGCGATTTCAATCAAAATGTTTTAACTGAATGGCCAAAAAATGGCCAATCTTTCATTTTATAAGCAAATCTTAATTTTCATAGAAAATTTTTATCCCTGGGGGTGTCTCAGAAATTGGTCTTTTAACTTAAGCTCGGTTTCGGCAGATCTACTCACACATATAGTTGTGGCTATTTTTCGTCTGGTCGAATTTTCTCTAAACATAATAAATTCAGCCGTGGGCAGTAAGTGGCACAGTAACGAAGACTGCCCCGTTTTGAGATTGGCCAAGATATTAGATACAGTAACATGGGACAGCTGGGGCGTTCTGCTTTCATGGCTTTGGGCACGCCATCTGGCGAAGAGTGCGCAGCAGCCAGAAATCATGGCGTTGTTCTCAAAGTCGAATAGAGAAAAATAAATACTGGGTGGTCTGCAGCAAACATCTTGGGCCTACTAACTTTTGTTTGGTATGCCCATTTTGTAATTTTTACTTCAGACAGAATAGGAAACCTAGGGGAAGTCTTGTTTTTTTTTTTTTTTTATTCTTTTTTTTTTGTTGAAAATTATGGTGCACTGTAGCAAGAAAATTTACTGATATAATACTAGGCACTCACCAAACCTGTTCAAATGGTAGTAATACCTTCCTGTTGTGGCTGCAGATTCTTACCTACATTTCTCCTGGATATAGTTTTGGATGCTGCATATTAAGTTAAAACCAACAACAAAAAACAAAACGAAAAGTCAAAAGTCTACCAACCTGCCATTCTTAAATGGAGAACAACCACAATGCCACAAAAATGTCACTCAAAACTTTGCATGAAAGGCGTCGTATGTCCCGTTCACAGCAAGCCAGCATGCTGTGTGCACGCTATTTACAAAGGCACGAAGAAGACGCTGTCCTATCTTATTTATCTCCACTGTCTTTTGAAGTTAGTAAATGATTATAATTCATTACTGAAGTACTGAGTGTTGAATGTTGTCGCACAACTTGGCAATGTTACTAGACGTTAAAATTGCTCTCCCGCGGTTTTTTTCAAAATATGTATCTAATAAATGGTGATTTCTGATAAAAGTAGAGTTCCTGGTCTATCTTATCTAACAAAATGGAATTTTCTCAATGAATTAGTCGAGATTAAATATAACTTACTATTGCTTTGAACAATTCTTAGCAATCTTGCGCAAGATAACAATTATCTACTCTCGATGTAAAATCTTATTAAATTTCCCAAATAGACATTAAATACCATTATCAAGGCGTAATTAAAAAATTGATTTAGAGGGTAATGGTATTTCGAAATATTCTTGATTTTTCTTAGAGGTGAAATACTGGAGAAATAGAGGATAATATAGTAATATGCCCGAAATTGTACTGGAAGGCGAGATATCGGTCATACGAATGCACTTAAGATGTGTTAATTGTTGCTTGTAATAATTTGTAAAGATCTTTCTTTATTGCGGGTCACAGACTTGGGTTTTTGTAGAGAATGTCTTTGAAACATAGCTTTCATCCCCTATTTTATGGCTATGGCTTAAATCGACGGCAGCATGTTACACTATCCTAACTCGACTTTTAAAAAAAAAAAATTTTTAGATTGAAACATTTGGAATCTTAATAGCCCGTAACAATCCACAGGTTTTCTGAAAACCAACGATTAAACAAAGTTTAAAGAAATTGCAACTATTAAATTTGAAAAAGAACATTAATTATTTTTTCGCTTCTCCTGAACAAAAAGAAAAAAAAGAAGAATTACAATAGTTTATCACGCAGCTCTGGAAATCATCTTGCAAATTAGTGATCTTTACTGAGTGTATATATGTAATACCTGTAGTGTCGGTGGAAGCAGTGAATGTTGTGTCTTTGGGAGGTGTCGTACTAGCCCGGTCTGACACAATCAAATGCTGGCAGACAAAACAGTGCACACCATTACTTCTTGTATTTTCTTTGTAAATCCGGGAAGACTCTATCATACTAAGCCCGGTCAGACACAGTCAGCTGACCACTTTCTTTGGTGAACATTTTGCTGGCAGCATCTGACTGTGTCTGACCGGGCTTAATTAAAATTATACTACCCCCCTTAATCAAGAAGCTGAATTATATCGTTTATTTCCCCTTGTCTCCACAACAATTTCCACAGTTGACCTTCACTGGCAAACGAGGCTCGGAGAAACAGGATTCTGTGTGTATTGACGACATTCAAGTCTCCGACGCCCCCGACAGGGACGACAACAACCGTAAGATTATCGTCCATTATTCATTTCTTACTGGTCTCGTCCACAGCATCCGCTCCGCTCCGCTACTTTTACAGAAAATGACATATGAAAAAGGAAAACATTCTTTGCCTCTGTATACTTGTCCACAACTTCGGTTCTGTTCAGCTTCTCACCGCTATAGAAGCAAAGAGCGTTTAACTTTTTCATACGTCATTTTCAGTCAACATATCGGAGCGGAGGAGACGCTGTGGACAAGACCAATAAATTGGCAAAGATATCGTGGGGTATTTGACATACTGTTATAAGTGACATTTTGCCGATTTTGAGGTTTTGTCATGAAAGTGGATCTGCCACTCCTGATTTCATTATGTATAAGTATCATTCCGATCGGTTACAAACTGTTTGTGTCTTTAGACAACTAGGCTCAGGAAAAAGAATCTAATTTCACTTTCACCCGTGTTCTGACAGTGTACCGATGCAGTTTTGAACTTGCTGATTTGTGCGGGTTCACGGAAGCCTCTCCGGATAATCTGAACTGGGCGTGGCACGGTGGCAACGACGGAGTCCTCCAGTATGACCACACTTTTCTATCAGAGTGGGGTAGGTACAATACTGAGTGTTAACAACGTAGACAATCGCAGCCTTAGTTCTTGCTTGTTCAAACTCCGCTTTTCGCAGAACTTAGAAAACCAACGTTAAACGTTTGCAGCTTTAGTATTATGATAAGGAGTTAGAAAACAATGGGAACTGCGAAGGAGTTTGATAAGTGCCGCAAGGCATTTGAAACAAGTGCGAAAAACGGGTATTTGCTATACCTTTTATAAATACTAAAAGATTTCCAGTTTGTCATAAAAATGGAGGCAGAACAAACAAGAACTAGGGGCCTGCGGTGCCTCCGAAACTTTTTCTTTGGCTACCCGAGATTTCCGGTACTGCCTTGGATAAACCTAATTCCCCCACCAACCCACCCGATCAATTTATATCGTTATGCCTTCTCCCTATGGGTGGGTTGGGAGTGGGTTGGGAGTGCGGGGGTTGGGGGCTTTCAGTGTCCTATTCTGAAGTGATTGTACAGGAGATACTTCACTTTGTAAATTTTGTATGTCTTGTTTTCTGTTCGATTCGATATCGACGATATCGAGCGGGTGTTTCTATAGTGCAGGGGTCGGCAACCGTCCAGAGAAGAAAGGCTCATATGTGAGAAGTTCGATAGAATTCGAGAGAGGTGTGAAATCTGAAGTGCGGGATTGACGCCATGTTTGCTCTTAGGAATGAAGTCATTACTATGTAGATCCCCGCGCGCTGGTTACGAGATCACATCGTCGTTTGTGTTATGTGGGGAATCCGCCCCGACGGTAATCCTATCAATCTTACCGAAATATTATACAAATCTACGTCATACTGACGTAAGGTATCGCCGGCAACCGGCCCCTGCTACAGTTTTTCCTTCACATTGTTGTTGTTGTTATTGGTCTCTTTGTGTCTCAAGAGACAATGGACTTTGCATCCATGGTATGTCAGATCGGGTCCTTGCAGTGCCTGCTATGACTGCACGATCCGATTCTGGAGCAGCAGGCTTTAAAACAGTTGTTGCATTTGATAGTCTTCGCAGCTCGCTCAGCGATTGTTTCTGCCATCTGATTCTCACGTTAATTCCTCTCCTCCCACTGCTCCTGTCTCCTCTCTTGTCTTCACATTGTAAGCACGATAATATTACGTAGCCTGTTGGGTCACTTCACGTGACAATCTGCCAAGATATTTTGACCCTGACGCTTCTCACTATCCCATACAGGGCACGCCATGATGATCTCACACACGAGTGGTAAACCTGGAGACGTGGCCCGACTGACCACCAAGTCCGTCCCACCTATGTCTGGATGCTTGACTGCCTGGCTCCTGATGCAGTCTGACGGCGCAGCTCTCCGAGTGTACATCAACAGGCAGCAACAACAGGTATCAATTCAAAATTGTATAACTAAGATAAGCAGTGATAGTCCTACATATTTGGGACCCCTGAAGATTGAACTTTGGGGGGGGGGGGGGGGGCTTCACAACCAGCAACAATAGGGCAACATCAAAAATTCATTCATTAAAAAAACGTTTCTTCAGGGGGCCTCCGGACTAGGGGCCCTGAAACTTAAGCTTCATTAGTTTCAGAGTAGATCGGCCACTTAAGATAAGATAAGAATCACTTTATTATCTCATGAGGGGAATTCACTCTCACGGAGCATTTAAGAGCACATACATGGTATACTCACCTAATGCATCATTTCATGAACATATCATAACTCAGTTACGGCCTTATTACATTAAGTAACATAGCATGGAGCCTTAGTGAAATATGGCACACATCTAGCTATAATGTCTCGTTGGTTCGAATTGCCGGGGGCGAAAATGATCTGTTGCTTTCTCTATTCGCTTTGATGTGTTTTATTCTTATGCTCGTGGATGATCAAGAAATTTGATGAGTTACCCGGCACCGCCCGCAATAAACACGTGCATCCGCCCTTCTCTCTCTGTCTCTTCATAATCTTCTGATTTGCTTCACATCTCATGCACGCCAAGGCATTAAGCACCAAATTGAATGCCTATCAAAAATTAATATAATAACCCACACGGTGGGCTTTTCAACGGGAACACAATAAAAGGTCATTATATTTTACATTTTTCCAACATTTAATGAAAAAAATTGCTTGAAACTTGAATAATACAATTGGTCTATACAAAACTGATTGGGTCAGATTAGTTGACATTTAAAAATTAATTTTTGTAATTTTTGAAACTGTTGAAATAGGCTGTGTCTTTGTGAGGGGAAAAAGGCGAAGATTACACCACAATGAAATCCTCTGGATTAAGTAGATTTCAGCTCAGTTGAAAACTCGTCAGCAAGGGGGGGGGGGGGGGATTTGAGCATATTAGCGCTGGAATATCATAATTGATTACCTCAATAGGTCAACTCCAAGCCGTTTAATCTGAGGCCATGATTACCAAATTACGAAATGTTGGAGGCGATTCATTTGCGACATAACCTAATTCTGTGCTTGAAATTAGACTGATCAGGTCTTCAGGACTTCAGGACTATATCTGTAAATCTTCGTAACTTAATTCATTAGCACAAATCATGTGGCCATTCAGAATTTTGCCAGCAAGTTGGAGTTTTGAGAGCAAATTTCCCAAGGCTTTCTGAGGGCATTTACCACATGACTTTTATCCCTGCTCAAAAGTAATAATTGCTTGATGGTGTGGATTATTTTCACAAAATTGACCACCAACTGTATCACGTTTGACGTAATTTTAATTAAAATAATGGATATATGGCGCGAATTCTGCACTGATTCCCGAAGACACGGGATTCGCTGCCTCAAGACTCAAGAGACGGTCCGCACTAGCCGATTTTCATGGCTGATGACGTCACGACATTTAGTTTCTAATGAGATCCCGCGTACCGGCCAACTAGTTTGATTTACATTGAAACTCAGTGTCGTGACGTCACCATCCAACTAGTTGGGCCGAACAAACTCGGCTAGTGCGCACCTAGGCTAACCAGAGAGTATGTATGTATAGAGAGGTTTCACTATTGGTCGATTTGCACTGCGAGACACTGGTGGCTCCGCGTCACTGTTAGCATGGAGCGGAAAGTAGGTCTCTGCGGTAAACAAATAATACTCGTTGGTGCATTTCCAAGGGGCGTAAGAAATTACAAACGGCTGGCTCTAAATAGTTTTAATCAGCCTAAAAATATGAACAAACCACAGTAAACAGATGTGCACACTAACTTTGGTGAAGAAGGTCTTTTTCAATTCTTGTTTACCGCAGCGACCTAGTTTTGCGATTTGGCGGAAATGAGATCTCTCTATATTATACACACTCTCTGGGCTAACTCTGTTGTCCTCGGTACAACTACACAGGATTAAACGATGCATGTATTCATTTTTGCGTTTATCAGGAGTTGCTTGCACACAAACGACAGAACCAAGGCGAAATGTGGTCTCCGGTCGAGGTGACCTTCTCCTCTCACGACCCGTTTACCATCACCCTGGAGCTAGAGATACTAGGGTCACGCATCACTGACATTCTGCTGGATGATTTCGCTCTGACCCAGGGGTCCTGCAGCACACAGGGTAAGGAGAGACTCGCAGATGGACAGAAACAGATCTTAACAATGCACGTTTGTCAGGGGATTTGGTATGTTTTTGGCTGTTGTTACTTGTACGTACGTGCCCCAAGCATTTTGCGCTAGGGGCGCGTACGTATACGTGCCTATTCCTAAACCCGTCCTTATCCACATTCCTAAATCTTTTCGAATCCCTAACCCTGCCCCCTATCCTTTCAACAAAAAAAAAACAAAAAAACAAAATAATTAATTAAGGCTGTGTTAAGGCTATTTCGGGGGGAACCCTCTAGCTCTGGGGTCAGAAAAAAAGGCTTTAAAGTACGTACCCTATTGCAAAACACATGGGGTACCGTACGTACAAGCAACAGCAATCTTTCACAGCTGTGTCCGTTGCCTCGTGTTAGGGGTGAAACAGACGAAGGCTGATGTAGGCGCCAGACTGGTGGCTTGCCAACCGTAAATTTCGCTTCACACTAACACACTAGGTACTACCCATACCGCACCAGTGTGGCCAGTGCCTATTGTTTTTCCCAACTTACTCTTTTTTTAAAAATTATTTGATGAATTTTGACGTTTCCGTCGCGGTTACCGTTTCCGTTCACACGAAAACACAGCTTAAGACTTTTAACTTCAATTTTCCTCGATCGTATTTATAAGAATCTGAAAACTGAAAACTAACCCAAAAATTTATAAGATAAAGAAAATACCGCCAAAAGCGCAAAATGGCCGTTATGGTGTTGTCTCGCCCTTAAACCCAAAACTCAAATTAAAAACAATATTTAAATGCGGCATCTGGTATCTCATTTGTTCCAAACCCGATCTGCGACGTGAGACAGCCTTGTACCTAGCCACACTGAAATGTCGCGACTTGAGTTCTTGTTTGTTCTATCTCTATTTTCCGGAGATCTTATCGTATGTAGAAGTGGTACAAAAAAAGCACAATTTGACAGTTCCGATTTGTTCAAACTCCTTGTCATAATGCTTTTGTCCAGGGACCATTGACTTATGACAAAGCCTGGTAGAGAAAATAGTATGTTATGTTCACTGCTCATCTATGGCTTATTGTGTGAAATAACACAATCTCCTAACAACAGTATCATAATTATTATAAAGGAAGTAAGGCCTCCAATGAAAAGCTGTTTAACCGCTGAGCCTTAAATTCTACAAAATGTCACATTAGGCATAGAAAGACGAAAAGGCGTATGTGGGCTTATTCTAAAAGGTCTTGAAGTTTGCTATATTTTTTATAGTTTCGTTGATTTTGAGCCACACCTCAGTTAAACATAAGAAAGTGTTCTGACATTTTGAACGGGACAAAAAGACGCCTTTTCTTCGCTTAGAATTAAAAAGTATGACAGAAAATTTCGTTCACTGCCTCAATTTACATACTGGTGATGGAAACGCAGCTTTATAAATCGCATCTATGTATTCCCCGAGTCAGCGGGCAAACTAGTAATACCAAAGCCGCAAACGTTTAACGTCGAATCTCTCAGTTGTGCAAAAAGTGGAGTTGGAACAAACAAGAGCTAAGGTCTCAATGTGTTGGTTGTCTGTCTACTTCAGGTGCTTGCAGGTTTGAGAGAGATTTGTGTACCTGGGACAATCGTCTCGCCGGCGATGACTTTGACTGGATCTGGGGGTCTGGGAACACCGTTAGTGTGGCCGCCCCTGGCATGGACACCACTATTGAGGCCCCTGAAGGTACTGTAAACATTTTGTTTGTTGTTGTTTTTTTTTGTTGTTGTTGCCGTGTACGTTATATGGTTTGTTCACCTGACTTCACAAAAGGTTATAAAGAAGTAAACAGAGAAGATAATTATGTGGGGTCGCAGCAAGGCTTGAAGCAAAGTCAAGATGTGGCAAAAAGAAAAAGTTGTATGTCGCAAAGCCGCGCCTGAGACAAAAAAATATACGTATCATATTTGATATAAGACAATATTTCCAGTGAAAACAAAAAGAAAAAGGTGGACGACATTGATTTGGGAGAGAAAGTTGGTAGATAATTAGTAGTAAGGGGTTAAAATTTTTCCTTTTCTTTGACTTGAAGGGGAAGAAAGGGGGCGGGGTGGGGGGGGGGGGGGTGTCAGGAGTTGATCAGAACTTTCAAAGAGGTCGCGAAACAGAGGTAAAAAAAAATAACAACGACAACTGCCCAGCGAACACCATTGCATTTGATCCACCGACTAGTTGGATGATGACGTCAGAACATTGGGCTTCAAATGAGACCTCGCATACCAGAGAGCATAACTGGATCTCATTGAAATGAGCGAGTATGACTGTGTGTATACAGAGGTTTCACTATTGGGCGATTTGCCTCTGCGAAACCACTGTTAGCATGGAGCGGAAAGTAGGTCGATGCAGTTAACAATACCCGTTTGTGCATTTCCACGGGGCCTAAGAACTTGCAAACGGTTCTAAATAGTTTCAATCACCCCAAAAATATGTACACCCACAAGTAAACAGATATACACACTATCTTTGGTGAAGACGGCCTCTTTGAATTCCTGTTTACCGCAGCGACCTAAATTTCGCGTTTTGGCGGAAGTGAGATCTCTCTATAAATATATACCCTTGCTGAAACTCAATCTTGTGACGTCAACATCCCACTAGTTAGCCGATCAAAATGACCTAATGGACGCCGGGCCTGAGGGAGGTATCATATCAAGCCTGGAACGCCACAGCCAGTTGCTGTCAGAAAAATATACACCCAAGAAATAATAGTCGTAGAAGCTGACTGTGTCTGACCGGACTTAATATGATAGGTCTTCCCGGAGTTACTTAGAAAATAATAGGTAATTATGGTGTGCAGTTCTTGTCTGCCAGCACCTGACTGTGCCATTACGGGCCTATTATGATACCCCCCCCCCCCTCCTCACCCTTAGACGTGATTTGTCCAGAAATCTTTCATTGGTATAAAGCACAGAATTCATTCATTCTCTTTCAGGACATTACATCTACGCAGAAGCCAACACCCCAAGGCATTACGGCGACAAAGCTTGGTTCATGTCGGAAGCGTTCCCACCTGGACTCCAGTGTATTCACTTCCAGTTCCACATGCGGGGCGCTTACATAGGCACCCTGAACATCTACACGGACTTCCTGGGTACCGGTCCATCACGTCCTGCCAACTTGACCTTCTCATTGTCCGGCGGGCAGGGAAACGACTGGCAAACTGGCATGGCTACTGTGGGCGCCTCAGATGTTAACTACAAAGTAAGATAAGATAAGATAAGATGTAAGATAAGATAAGAATCACTTCATTATCCAGTGAAGGAAATTTGCTGTCATGGAGCGTTTAAGAGCAATTACATGGTACATATATCTCACGCATCATTACATGAACATACATCACAACACAATAAGAGGCTGATTACATGGCATGGAACGTTAGTAAAATGTGGCACAAATCTAGTTATAATGTCTCGTTGAGGCGAATTGCAAACAGTAAAATCGATCTTCTGTACTTCTCTGTTGCCTTTGATGTAGATTATTTCATTGTTCCTGGACGACCTAGAAATTTGATGAAACAAGAAATGATAACTGTCATGCTTGGTGGATCTAAAGTTTTCTTTACAGAAGCATTTGAGTACAGATGGTTAAAACTGAAAAATGCTGTGTCTGTCATGATATGTAGCGTTTTCTGAATGAGTATGTTGTTAATTTTGTCCTTTACTAATTCTCCTTCCAGTGTTTGATTTTCTGTTGCATTGTTTCCATGCAGGTTAGGTTTGAAGTGATCCTGGGTTACTCTGTGACCAATGACATCGCCCTTGATGACATCACATTCCTGCCTGAAGCCTGTAAAAGTAAGTCAAGACACGGGAGAATTGAAGTGTTGAACAACAAAATCAAAATATAGCAAAAACAAAGATGAATGTAGCAAAACCTCGCTTAAGAAATTATGCAGAAACAATGCAAATTATACGGATGAAAAGTACATCAACATAATCTAATTTATCTAACCACAGCAAAAATGTATATATGTAAATGAATAAAACCTTATTTTCATCAAAATTCTGAACTTTGCACTTAACAGGAAAAAAAAATCCTTGTATTCATAGCCTGAGAATCAATAGAAATAGCTGTGTATTCACACTCTGAGAACTATTCAGTCATAGCCATATTACATTCACAATCTGAGAATCATTCAGAATATAGCTGTAGATCTGGAGAATCATTCAAAGCGTAGCTGTAGATCCACAGTCTGGGAAACATCAGAAAATAGCCATAAGTCAACAGTCTGAGAATGATCAGTCATTCAAAACATAGCTATAATAATTATCTTCACAGTCTGAAAATCATCCAGAATATAGCTGTATGGTATATTTAGAGAATCATTCAAACCTTAGGTGTAGATTCCCATTCTGACAAACCTCAGAAAACAGCCATAATTATTTCCTCATTCTGAAAATCATCAGAACATAGCCATTATTACATTCACTCAAAATGAGAATTGTCAGAACACAGACATTGTTATATCCAATCAAAATGAAAATCATCAGAGCATAAAAAATATTATATTCACATAAAATGAGAATCATCAGAGCATAGAAAATATTATACTTACTCAAAATGAGAATCATCAGAACATAACCATTATTATACTCATTCAAAATGAGAGCCATCAGAATCTAACCATTATTATAACACTCAAAATGAGAATCATCAAACCATAGTCGTTATTACATCCACTCAAAATCAGAATCAACAGAAGATTTTTGCAATCTTTTCTTCATGGAATGAAATTATCTTCACCAGCACTACCACCAGCTGCCGAAGTTACTTCAGTAGGACAACAGACTAGCACCACCCTACCTACATCCGCCCCACCTGCATCCGCCTCGGTCACCTGCAAGTTTGATGACGTGTCTTTGTGTGGGTTTCAGTCAGATAGCACAGCTCCCAATTCCTGGGTTATATCGTCATCCAACATGGCCTCTTCAGATACGCTGAAGCCCTTCCAAGAACATACTCATTCTGACCCTTCAAAGGGCTTTTTCATATACCCTCAGGTTTGTTTCCAAGAATGAGTTTCTTAAAACGGTGTCAAGTTGATCTAATCTGAGTATTAGCTTAGGCAGGTTAAAATTGGGTACATTTTAAACATTATGTTGTCAGAGCCCATGATATCAGCTTCCAATTAACTCTTTCAGCTCTAAGCTATTTTAGCTATTTATTTATTTTTCTCGTTGTGCATATTATCTTTGAATATTTGCGCACAATACTGGTCATAAGATATCATTTTATATGAATCACTTCAGGGGCTCTGTTGGAAAAAGACACACGTGGAACTAAGCGATTCTGATGTGTCAGAAATATAAGTGAGAGATATTAGAGCCCAGACATAGTCGCGTCGGTTTCGTTTAGGTTTCGTTTCGCTTTCGATAGTTTCACAGAAAGACGACAGTCTCGACGACAAGTGAAACAAGAGAAAAGCAGAAGCCCCGTGCACTCAGAAAGGCGCAGTGAAGGTTTTTTGACATCTCTCTGGGCTATTCGGCATGACGAGACTGATATTCGGCAAAACTGCCGAAAGCGAAACGAAACAGAAGCCAGTGTGTTTGGGCTCTTAGGGCTAATGTGCACTTTATTGGAGGGTCTAGGCCATTTGGTATGTTCCAAATACCAGATTTATAAGATTTAACATATGCGGGTAAAACAAAAACCGCTGGCAGAGCACAATACTTTTCTCCCTGGCAGCCGGAAGATTAAAGCAGTTCCGTGAGTCATTTAACCTTTCCACTGCTTGGGGAGAATTACTGAGCTCAAATAAGCATCTTTGTCTTACAAGTGGCAATCCCATACGTCATTTGGTATTTTGGTTCTTTTACTGGCATGACTGCAACCCAGCAAAGTCACATAGCCTAAATGAAGCCCCGCCTGATACGGCCACTCGTTCACCGCTTGTATCTACTGATCCACTTTCAGGTCAACAATAACGGCGCTGCCGGTGACGCAGCCAGGATCATTAGTCCAGCTTACCCGGCCAACAGTGGCTCTCCGCAGTGTCTAGAGTTCTACTACCACATGTCTGTAAGTAAAACTTTCCCCCTTGCCCTTGTTTTATTAGCGTTTCTAGCTTTTACCCCCTTTGTTTGGTGAAAGATACAGATCTGATTGGGGGAAAAGGGGGGGGGGGGGGGGGAGGGGGCTATGTTGTCACAAAAAACTCCTCACACATAAAGCCCACATGGGCTTCAAGGTGAATAGTGCATTCTCTTCATACCCGGCTCTTTTAAACACACATCACTGCAGCCCTCAAGACCTCTTGGGAGCCCCCAGCGGCTTTCAGCATGACTTATTCTATCTATCTGTGAGTTGCCTGAAAGAAAATTACTTAGCTGAAACTCAGGCTGTGATTACATTCAGTGGAATTTCTCCAGGAATTTGTCTTGGTATTTGTTTTTCTTTACCCTGCCCCGCGTCTTTGTTAATGACAATGGTCTGCCAAGTGGATATATCCTCGGGGGAAAATAAAATGTACTTATGCCTGAAATTTCATTTATTTGTGTCCAGCGAAAAAGCTAAAGATACACCCTGGTGGAATCTTCAGATACCAAAAATCAATAGGAGCAACAAAAAGGAAAGAAATCGAATTGACAGACTGGAAATGTAGGTCAAACCGTTGCACGAGCAGGAGACTTCGGCATGCCTGGAGAACGCTCTGCCGAATAAGCTGTTGCATAGCCGACAGAACAGGTCATGAGTCTGAACAGCAAAATACAAACTTTTCAGAAACCACCCTTGGATAGAGTAAAGCGACCAAAAACACTGCAATTTTAACAATCTTTATAGCTGAATCGAATAAGTCTTCCCAATGTCCTTTTCTAATTGGCTTAGAATAGTTACCATACAAATTACAATCCTACTGATGCCATCGGAATCAGCTTGAAGCTAACTGGACCAAATTATAATGCTCCCGATTGGGCTTCGCGCTAGGGTACTCCAGTCTTGTCACATACACACAACACGTTTGCAACATACACCTAAAACCGCACTGCAGGTTGTACACAGAACATAATTTTTGGCCCTTGCAGCTCATAAGCCGTTTATGCCATCTACAATTTGTTGTTTTGCTTTTCCTCAAGGTTGCTCGATCCAGGGTCAGTTGAGAGTTTGGTCAATCTGACATTATAAATGTGTGTGTTTTCAGGGTAGCCAGCTTGGGCAGTTGAATGTTTATATAGCACCAGATGGATCTGAAGGTGCCCTAGGGCCTGATATGATGCAATGGTCACTACGGAGTGACTCGGGACCCAGCTGGAGGAAAGCCCGTGTGCCTATCAATCAGAGTGGCAAATTCCATGTAAGTGTGTTATTAACAGTCATACCGACTGTTCAGCACATCAAGCTGTAACTTGCTTGACTTTTAAAGGGCTGGTTAATCATGAGTAATATTTTGTCAGTTACATGAGGTAAATACGTAACCCCGCATTCACACCAGAGATCTGTTTTCACCAACTTTCATACCACTCACGAACGGATGACTTCAGTCTTTGTATCTCTCCTCGTGTTCTCTCCAAACTTACTAGTTTACGACAGTTAGGTGAAAAGAAAATTTTGCATGTAGCAAAGCCTCCCGTTATAAATAATACCCAAACGATACAACGAAACTCAAGCTAAAAGAGAAGACGACAGAAAATGGCCTATATTTGGGCAACAGCATTTTCAAGGAAAAAAAACAAGAAAAAAACCCAACAACAGAAAAAAATGGAAAATTGAACAGATAAAACAACCGAACAATAAAAGATTTGAATATGAAATATATAGAATATGAATAGAATATTATGTCTACTTAGCTGCGAGTTCTTGCTTGTATTGCAAGCTTTGCTACATACATTTTTTTCTCTTTGCCAGAATTTGACTTTCTATATAGCCTTGCTGCGACCCCAGAGTTTTTCTGTGGTTTTCATAATATTTCGAAAGTTAGGTGAGAACACAATTGGACGAGATGTAAAGATTAACCTCGTCCGTTATTGAGCAGTACGAAAGTTACTTACCGTAACTGGATCTCTAGTGTGAACGCGGGGTAAGTCGTGCTGTTAAAATTGTAATTGGGTATGTCACTTTTCTTGAACAAATCGGTTTGCAAGTAAAAAATCATTCTGTGTTCATAATAGATAATGTAAGTTAGATCTACCCATCCTAATCTGCAATCAGAATTACCAGACAGGTGACTGTAAGAGAGTTTTTTTGTCATTTTCTCAATGCCCATAAAAACACCTCCTTCTGAACTAGGCCTTTATCTCATACCACTAACGGTAGTGCTAAAGTGGGTGTAAAATTGCCCTCACCCCTTTGGGTGCGTTGGAACGGCAACGGCCACTTCACGCCTGTCACGAGTGGAGTGAGTGCAATTAAGGGGATTGCTACAGAGCGGGTGTAGAGTAAGGACTCACAGTAGACAGCAAGTTAAGCGTGCTGTTGTGAGTAGTAGTGGGGCGGGGTCTGAAGGAGGCGAAAGCGCTGTATAACTAGCACTGCAAGTTAGAAGGTCCTAGGGATCGGACCTGTGAATAAAAGCCCATCGGGCGGACATAAAGGGGAAGCAGTCGAGAAGACTAGTGAGAGGTCTTTCCAGTTATGACTGGTATGTAGAACGTTGATTGATTATTATGATTGATGTATTATATTATATTCGTCTATTACCATGATGTGAATAAGTATATGTGAGGAATGTGGAAGTCCTTGATATTGGATATAGCAATGTGCGCCACGAGCGATAGATGAAAGTGAGTTCATGGATTTGTAGCGCGAGTGAGTAGTGTGTACTCCGATGGAGGTGTGTTACCGTAAGATGTGTGGTGAGTGAAAGGTGAACTAGTGTGTGTACGCTTCATGGATTGTAAGGAGAGGTGGAGCGAATAGAAATGGTAGGGTATTATACCAATGTAATGTTATTCTTGTAGGTGTCGGGGACGGGCCGCAGAGCCACCTCGATGAGCACAGGGGATAGGCCAGCATAGGGCCGGAGGCCACACATAGGCCAGAAGTGAGGCTGTCAGTGCAGGACAGTAGAGGCACATAAAGTCGTGGCAGTCAGGCCACGGACAGGGACGTAGATATGAGAGTGAATGAGATACTATGTTGTTGCCATGTTGATAGGCTAGTGAACTGATATTATGTTGTTGCCATGTTGATGGCTATGGAAATAATAATGTGTTATTGCCCTGCGGAGGTGCTAGGGGAGTGCTAAGGTGTATGACAATAGGAAGGTGGTATTGAGAGACTGCGGTGCCAGTGAATCATTAAGGTACTATTAAGACCCTGAGGGGAGAGGCTGAGGCCGAAGTGCCGTTAGGAGTAACTACCGGATTGTGGATCCGAGGGAGCGTGTGTGTGAGAATAAGGCCGTTGTACGGCAGTGCATTTCAATAATATAATGTATGTAATTGCGCTATTATATGTATAATTATGTTTAATAAATGTGTGAGTCTGATGGGTTGTTCTGTTAAGTGTTAAACTTGTTGTTCGTGATTGTTGTCCTGTCATACTTATTACATCTCCCAGTCTGGGATTTGTGACACTGGGGGCTCGTCCGGGATTTGAACCCGGGACCTCTCTTTCCTGTTGCTTAAACTCCCTTTCCTGTTCCTTATCCTTAGCCTCTCTTTCTTGTTGCTGAGCCTTAGCCTCTCTTTCCTCTTGCTTATCCTTAGCCTCTCTCTCCTGCTCCTGAGCCTTAGCCTCTTTTTCTCGCTCTCTATCCTTAGCACGCTCATCGCGCAAATCCGCCTGCTGTTCTTTGATCCAGCCGCGTAGCTCCTCTCCCTCAAGGCCAAGTTCCTTACCCAACTTCATTAATTGTTGGAGTTCCGCCATTTCACAGATTTATGGTTATGGTATATATTTAAAAAAAACGGCTAACCTGTCGGTATGATACTAACGACACGACCAGAGACCTGAGATCACACCAGATATAACCACACCTACTTGTATCCAATACAATTCAGAAATTTACCTTTACAGCACAACTAATTCTATATTCATAAAATGTACTGCACTATTAATAATAAAAAAGAGTAGAAAAGACAATAATAAGGAAATTCAGTAGAAGGACCACAGTATCTGTGTGCACAGACAAGACCAGAGGAGACTGTCTTCTCTACCGCTTGTACGGGGGTCGTAGACCAGTTGGACTGTGACGTAAGCGACACCGAGGCGCAGGAAGAGTTACAAATTCAATTGCCGGAGTTAACTCCGACACAAGGTTACAGGGACGTAAAAATTAACCCTGACCTTACGAGTTCAAGGAGTAGGGAACTTGAGACCCTATTAGCGTCATTTCCGGATGTTGTTACGGATTTGCCGGGTCGCACTACGGTGATCCAGCACCAAATAAAGTTGACTTCGGATAAGCCAGTATTTCTTAGACCGTATCCGTTGCCTTTTTCTTCGAGAGATAGAGTCATAAAGGAAGTGGAGTCAATGCTGAAGTTAGATGTGATAGAACCATCAACATCGCCGTATTCATCACCCATCGTCCTCGTGAAAAAACTCGATGGATCGGTGCGGTTCTGTATTGATTTTCGAAGATTGAACACTATTACGGTAGGCGATAGGGAGCCTATTCCGTTTCAGGAGGAATTAATAGCTTCATTGGCCGGGTCCACGTGGTTTTCCAAGATAGATTTAACGAAAGGGTATTGGGAAATCCCGCTTACTGAGGAGTCTAAACAATACACGGCGTTCCAAACGCCCATTGGATTATTCCAATTTAAGGTCATGCCATTTGGGTTGGTAAACGCACCAGCGACGTTTGCACGATTAATGAGATTGGTGTTGAAGGACATACCTAATGTCGTGTCATTCTTTGACGATATAGCATGCCATACGTCGACATGGTCTGATCATATTCAGACACTAACAGTAATTTTTCAACGATTACGCCAGTTTGGGCTAACTGCTAAACCCGCAAAGATGGATTTGGCATGTCCAGAGATAATATTCTTAGGACATATTGTGGGTAGAGGTGTTCAGAGACCTGAAGAAACAAAAATTGACAAGTTAGTAGGGTTGCAAATCCCAAAAACAAAGAAACAAGTCAGAAGCTTAGTGGGAATTTTAAATTATTACAGAAAGTTCATTCCAAATTTTTCCTCCTTGTCATCTTCTCTTACTGACCTTACTAAGAAGGGACAACCCGATAAGGTCCAGTGGACGTCTGAATGTCAGACATCATTTGATAATTTGGTGACAGCATTATCATCGTCACCCATTCTGATATTGCCCGATTTTCGATCTAATTTTATCCTCAGAACGGATGCGTCGGACTCTGGTGTCGGCGCTTGTCTTCTGCAGGAGAAGAACGAATGTCTCCATCCTGTATGTTATGTCAGTAGGAAGTTATTGCAGAGAGAAAGAAAGTATTCTGTGATAGAGCGTGAGTGTCTTGCCATTGTCTGGTCCGTCCAGAAATTAGGACGTTATCTCATGGGACGAGAATTTTGTATCCAGACAGACCACAAGCCACTGACATTTTTGTCGAAGAATCGTTCGTCCAGCCCACGCTTGTCTAGATGGGCATTGGCTTTGCAGCCGTATACCTTCGTTATTCAACCAATTCCAGGAACCAGCAATCATATCGCCGACTACCTTAGTCGAGCCTAGGGGAAAATTTCAGGAGCTTATACATCGGAGGACAGGAACATTGACAGGATCTGTGTGAATGAGTCGGCTTTAAAATATTGACATTATAAATATGATATGAAGAATGGTTGATAGGTTGAATGGTTTTTGATTCTGTATTAAGTATTGTGATTAGTTAGCTATACATGATGTGACACATATATGCATATTGCAGGCCATATTGATCCCCATATTTTCCCCTGATTCCGGTATTTTATATACTAGGGGAACGGCTAGGTCAGTTTTTTTAGTGTACGTATTGCTCACGCTCACTCGTTGACAGTCATCTTGATGCGATTTGAAATTAATTGCATTAATTTTTTTGGGGTGGGGGATGATGTCACGAGTGGAGTGAGTGCAATTAAGGGGATTGCTACAGAGCGGGTGTAGAGTAAGGACTCACAGTAGACAGCAAGTTAAGCGTGCTGTTGTGAGTAGTAGTGGGGCGGGGTCTGAAGGAGGCGAAAGCGCTGTATAACTAGCACTGCAAGTTAGAAGGTCCTAGGGATCGGACCTGTGAATAAAAGCCCATCGGGCGGACATAAAGGGGAAGCAGTCGAGAAGACTAGTGAGAGGTCTTTCCAGTTATGACTGGTATGTAGAACGTTGATTGATTATTATGATTGATGTATTATATTATATTCGTCTATTACCATGATGTGAATAAGTATATGTGAGGAATGTGGAAGTCCTTGATATTGGATATAGCAATGTGCGCCACGAGCGATAGATGAAAGTGAGTTCATGGATTTGTAGCGCGAGTGAGTAGTGTGTACTCCGATGGAGGTGTGTTACCGTAAGATGTGTGGTGAGTGAAAGGTGAACTAGTGTGTGTACGCTTCATGGATTGTAAGGAGAGGTGGAGCGAATAGAAATGGTAGGGTATTATACCAATGTAATGTTATTCTTGTAGGTGTCGGGGACGGGCCGCAGAGCCACCTCGATGAGCACAGGGGATAGGCCAGCATAGGGCCGGAGGCCACACATAGGCCAGAAGTGAGGCTGTCAGTGCAGGACAGTAGAGGCACATAAAGTCGTGGCAGTCAGGCCACGGACAGGGACGTAGATATGAGAGTGAATGAGATACTATGTTGTTGCCATGTTGATAGGCTAGTGAACTGATATTATGTTGTTGCCATGTTGATGGCTATGGAAATAATAATGTGTTATTGCCCTGCGGAGGTGCTAGGGGAGTGCTAAGGTGTATGACAATAGGAAGGTGGTATTGAGAGACTGCGGTGCCAGTGAATCATTAAGGTACTATTAAGACCCTGAGGGGAGAGGCTGAGGCCGAAGTGCCGTTAGGAGTAACTACCGGATTGTGGATCCGAGGGAGCGTGTGTGTGAGAATAAGGCCGTTGTACGGCAGTGCATTTCAATAATATAATGTATGTAATTGCGCTATTATATGTATAATTATGTTTAATAAATGTGTGAGTCTGATGGGTTGTTCTGTTAAGTGTTAAACTTGTTGTTCGTGATTGTTGTCCTGTCATACTTATTACATCTCCCAGTCTGGGATTTGTGACAACGCCTTTGACCGTTACCTAATAAGAAAAAGTAAGATTTTAATATTGGGCAGTGAAAAGTGGCGGCGTCACACACTGAGTGAGAGAGAGAGAGAGAGAGAGAGAGAGAGAGAGAGAGAGAGAGAGAAAGAGAGAGGACAGACAGACAGATACATAGACGCATACAAAAACGCACATACAGACACACATGGAAACACACACACACAGACACACACATAGACGCCGAGACAGACATAAAGACAGAGGAATAAGAGGAAAGCGTCAGAAGAAAAGAAAGAACAAAAGAAAAAAACCTCCAGACAGTAGCAAGCAGATAATGTAGGTATGAAACATCACCTATGAAACATCACCTTGCAGGAATGTGATCCAAAAGTACACTTGACCCTGTAATGTTTATCTGACTGCAGGTGGTCTTCGAGAACATTCGTGGCGCTGTCGACCACTACTATGGAATTGATGACCTCTCCATCAGACCGGCTCCGTGTGGACCTTCGGGTGAGTTTGGTCACATGATTGCCCAGGTTACTGTTTATTTGCCGAGTGCCCGGGGGCGGGGGTAGCGGGGAGGGGGCATGTCTAGACCTACATTTCACCTGCGTTGAAGATTCAGACGTCAATACTTCCCTGAACCCACGTACACTCTAGGTCCCTGTTCGATTTATGTCACTGGACAGAAATACATTAGTTTACCGTATAACAACAATTGCCACCAGAAAGGGCAACTACGTCACTCACCAGGACGTATGAAACTGATAACTCCACATTCAGACAACTTCTGCGTGGTCCACTGGGGGTAAGCGTGGGGGGGGGGGGGGAAGATAGCCACACAAGTCCCGAATGATGTTAATTTCTAAGGTACGGGGCAATTCCATCACCCCATATCTCGACCTTAGTTCCTGTTTTTCTTTGTCTATATTTTCTGAAAAACAACAACAACAACAAACAAACTGGAGATCTTTTAGTATTTAGTGTGCTAGTGTGAAGCAAACTTCTAGCTGCATCCCGCTGGGTCTCGGTGTGGGCAATGCCTGTTGTGCTTACAAATGTGCAATCCAATTGTGTCTTGGGCAAACACATAATATTTAGAAATACATTTAGTTCAAACGCTGATAATTATCTATTGGACCAACATATCCCATAGCATTTCATTATTAAGTACATTATCCTCATGGTCTCATTGTCTGGTTTATTATAACCTGACTGACATCCACAGAGATTTGTAATTTCGGCAATGCCGACACGTGCCTATGGACGCTGACGGGCGCTGAAGATACCGGATTCTACTGGAATCCGTACCAGGCCTGGACGAGGACGGCTGACTTAGCCCCGCCAGTTGACCACACCAACGACAGTGTGACCGGCTGGTATATGCTAGTGGAGGCAAACACCAACAACACGGGGAAACAAGCTCGTCTTTACAGTCAGGTAAACAGCACTGGCCGTTTGCTCTCATAACATCTTAGACGGGTAACCCACCGAGTCAAAAGGGACGCGGTGGTCTAGAAGCAAGGTACTCGCCTCTCATGCAGGAGGTACCGGGTTCGATCCCCGGTCAGTGTAGGCATGTTGAATTTTTTTTCGAGGAAAAAAAAATCCTGTTCCTGATCCTATGATAGGTAGGATCGAGCACCTAGTCTTCTCAGATAAGGACAAAAATTTTGGAGGGTCCGTGTGCACGTTGCGCACGTTAAAGATACCTTGGCAGTCAGAAATCGAGAAGAGCAGACCGAGCAACGCCGCTGCCCGGGCAAAATTTTTAATAAAACTAATCCCTTCCACAACAAGAAAAGTGAGGTGTAAATGCCAATGGCAGCGAACCTGCTAAAATAAAGACTTAAACATCCATTTAGTCAAGTCTGATTTGCGTCAGTTTTGATTTAGTGTGCGAGGTCTCTGTTCTTTCCACCAGATGACTCAAGACAGTTTTTACGACGCCGAGTTAGCGTGACAGACTTGTTCCGGTCTCGTCAGTGGGCGAGGTTCCATTTAGCTCCATAGTCCACGTCTCACGCTAAAACCTGAGAGTTTGTATGTATAGAGATGTTTCACTATTGGTCGATTTGCACTGCGAGACACGGGAAGCTCCACGAAACCACTGTTAGTATGGAGCGGAAAGTATGTCGCTGCGGTAAACAATACCCCTTTGTGCATTTCCACGGGGCTTAAGAGCTTACAAACGGTTCTAAAGTTTCAACCAGACCAAAAATATTAACAAACCACAGTAAACAGATATGCACACAATCTTTGGAGAAGGCTGACTCTTTCAATTCTTGTTTACCGCAGCGACCTAGTTTCGCGATTTGGCGGAAGTGAGATCTCTCTATAAATACATACTGAAGCGAAACAGACTACAAATATGTAGATGTGTGCGTGCCTTTCCTTCGTTCGTTCGTTCATGTCAGGGTAACACGCAAAAATACAAACACGCCCACAAGCATAGAAAGCCGTACAAGGAAACATGTTAAATAACATCATTCAAATGAATATCATTGCTTGGTATACATACTGACAAAGGAAGATGGCCTATTTTCTGATAATTATTTCGTTTTTTCTTTAATATCTTTTACTTCTACCATCGCGAGGTCTAGTTCATCGGCACATTAAGCAGCAGCGGCTAAAATGATTTGGACACCTCTTGCGAATGTCGATCTCCCAGCTGGTCCATACTGCATAAACGTCTGGTTTTTCTGGTTACGAGGCCAGGGGCAGACCAGTGAAGACCTGGACTAATGGCTTCAAAGAAGCCCTGACGACTCAAGGTAGTATGCCAAGACAGGCTTCCCAGCTTGCTAAAGACCGAAAGCTGTTTCTTCCTGCAATTTTGCGATGGTACATGCAGAATGATTAAAAAATAACAAGAACAGCAATAACATCACAATACACACCCATCCATGCACATACAACAGCAACAACAAAAACAACACTAACAACTAAGCATTCGTTTCTGTAATTCCAGGTATTTCCCGGCTCTTCTGGCGGTGCCTTCTGTTTTTCCTTCTGGTATTTCATGTTCGGCAGAGATCTGGGGAAGATGAAAGTCTTTGTACGCAACAATCTGGCCACTAAAAGTTCTTACGGGTAAGTGATCGCCCTGCTGGGGTCAGTGAACATCACTGACCTTTTCATCGTTCAGAATGCGAAAAGCGATTATCTCGATTTTCACTGAAAAAGGTTTTTGTTATTTCTTTGCACTGATCTGACCATTTGAACTCCTTACGTCAAATCAGTTAATGTCGTCGACCTATCGAAATGCAGCCAAGAGGGCAATTCAGAGTCATATATCTTCAAAAAGAGAGAGACAGACAGACAGACTGACTGATAGAGACAGAGAGACAGACAGACAGACAGACAACAGACAGACGGACGGATGGACGGACGGACAGAAACAGAGATCTTGACCCTGTGTTTGATACAAACATATTCTCTGATTGCTCTGCTTGTTTAGTGATGCGGACCTCTGGGAGCTTGACGGACCAACAGATGATGGCTGGCACCAGGCGCAAGTCAACATTTCAAAGAAATACACTCAAAACCCTTTTATGGTGAGTACTACTGTCCGGCGCCCTCAGACTACCGGATTTAACCAGATACCGTCATAACCATGTTAGTTACTGTCTTATCATAATACCGTCAAGTTCTCAAACCCCAGCTCTAGAGCTAACTTAATGTCGGGAAACTTTCGAAATACATCCAAGAGGACCGTTCAAAGTCGTACATTATCCTACTTTCTTAACACAGAAGAAGCAGAAAACAAGCTACTCTTCAAGACCTTAAGATGATACATTTCATTATATTTAACATCCCAACCCCAGCCCCCCCCCCCCCCCACACACACACACACACCCCAAAAAAAATTGTAACACTTGTAAAACACACTTGGCATGTTGGTATTGCTATTGTCGAGGTGGGTTCTTACTGATTGAAGTTTGTTGCCTTTTTGCTGGATTTTTTTGTTTGAGTCAACACTATTTGTATTGATATTATGTATATATACAAATATTTATGTGCCAGATTATACAGCAGATTTTTAAAATTTTTTTTTGATCTTAACATTATAGAATTCTTGTTTCATTTTCCTATGCATTTGTGTCATTGTTATAAAAGTTACTCAGTTTAAGCATAATTAGTTTATTTTATTTACACAGTCATGTGTCTCAGAAATAAACGCGTTTGGACCCTATATAAACTTTTCTATTATATTCCATTTCTTCGGAAATGACCGCATGAGGAATGACCGCGGTGGCCCACGTCAAAGTGGGGCTTTTTCTTTATTTGAAAAACAAAAATAGCGACTGAAGCGAAGGCGGATTTGTTAATGTTAGAAATGTTGGCACTGATGACGTCCCCATCAGATAGGCTCAGCGGAGGTTCCTTATATGAGTTCGTCTCGTGCTTGTCCTGGTTATGGTGCAGTTCCTGTGGGCGGGGAGAAGTCCCATCGCCGCTCTCGTATCCTAAATCCTCGCGTCACCATTATATAATTTGTATATATACTCAGGGATTCAAACGTCAGCAACCCTTGACCCTCCGCAGATTTATAACACTCAACTCAGATTTCGCAACTGCACTGAAATTCAATCTATACCAGACAAGACAACCAATTAAAAGAACATTATTATCATAGCATCATTGGAGATTATAACGGTGCTGTCTTTGGTAACATGGAGACGTCATCATCAGACAGAACCCCACGTCAGCACCAGACAGCCCCCCCCCCCTTCCACCAGATGAAGTTGGTCAAACGATGATGTTTAAGTTTTTATTTGAGGAGGTTTCGCTGCTATTGTCATTTACACCTTACTTTTCTTGCTTTTATTTTTCTTCTTCTTGTTTCTCTGTGTTTTTTGGGTAGGGATTTGTTTTTTAGAATTTTGCCGGGGCAGCGGCCTTTTAACTGCCAAGGTATATTTAATGTGTGCAACGTACACACGGGCCGTCCGACTTTTTCGTCCTTATCCGAGAAGAATAGATGCTCGATGCTACCTACCATAGGATCAGGGACAGGACTTTTTTTTCCCCTGAAGAAAAATCCAACATGTCTGCACTGACCGGTGTTCGAACCTGGTACCATCGGCATGAGAGGCGAGTACATTGCCTCTAGACCACTGTGTTCCCTAGTCAGACGATGGTCCTAGATATTTGTTTATTTATCAGAGTCGGGATGAAAGCACTCAGTCAACCCCTGCCCTCCTCCTCCCCACCCTCCCCCTCCCACGCCTCGGGACTTTCTATACCATTTACGTCGTTGTACAAAATGCACTTACCGCCCAACAGCAACAACGAGACATTGAACTACAGCAGCACCATCGGCTACAACAAAAGGAAACAAGAACAACAGTATCAACTGTACTCAAATGCTTGTGTAAAGAATCATGACCATCTTAAATGACAGCCACCATCCCCTGTTACATCAAATTTCTGGATCATCCAAGAGCAACAGAACAATACAAATGAAAGCAAAAACAAGAGAAAGAAGCAAGATCGTTTTTGCCCTCCCCAATTCGCCTCAACAAGACATTTTAGCTAGATTTTTACCATAGTTTACCACGGTTCCTTACCATGTCACTTCATGTATGCCTGTTACTGATTTATTGAGTTGTGATATACGTTTATATAATGATGTGTAAGATGTATGTACTAGGTACGAGCTCTTAAATGCTCTGAGAAAGAGAATTTCCCTCATGGGACGATAATTTATTCTTATCTTATCTTAACATAACCAACAAACAGAATAGTTTATGCACAAAAAGAATTTCTTCTTTGGCCAACTTATATGATGTCAATGAGAAACAACGTATATATTTCAGATTGTTGTAGAAGCTACCGTTGGTCAGACTACCCGAGGAGGTTTTGCCATAGACGACACCAAATTTGAAAAGATAGAATGCGACACAATTCCGGGGGCAGCCAAAATCACCGCCAGTGGTAATTACCCATTTCACAACTACTTACGTTAAAATTACTGAAGTTATTGTGATGCCAGACAGTTCACTGTTCAGCACAATGGGACACAGAACATAGCTAAGTAATCAAACAGTGATAGAATTACCATGTCACAGTTGGTATCCCTAGAGTTAGACTGGGCAAAGCTCACAAACTGTGATGTTTGAATAGCCAAATTCGAAAGTTAATTAATCAAAATCGTAATTAGAATCCCTTAGAATGACAACATTCTAACTTCCTTTCATCAACCTTTGAGAAATAGATGATTGGAGCTTCACGTGCTCGTAACTTTTAGACATACGCCTTGTTTTTCTTCTTTTTAGTTGTACTTACATAATTACACACCGAATCCACTTGATACTTAGACTCACAATGGAGAAGGCATAGAAGTGTATAGAGTGTAGCTCAGTTCAGCCAAAAAGTGGAGATTGAACCTTGTCATACTGAGAGGACGTAGTCCTGGCGGGCTATTTGATATGGTATCGGTGTCTTTGTTACACCCCATAGTATTTGTTGTTATTGTCGTTTTTTATCTCTCGCCAACGTGATACAATTATCCACCTCTGCTATATCCATCTTATAATCAAGGCTCTAATTTCGACCTTAAATTTAAAATAACCTTAATTTATTTTTAACTTCCCGCCCCCGGTCTGTAACATAAAACAGAATGCTGAAGTTCAAGCGAAACGAAGACCTGGTAACCAAATGCACTGCTTGTAGTTAGATCATATAAATAGGACAGCAACGCCTTTTCCCGTCTTGAAATCTTTTGAGGGGGTCATTTCGGTGAGGAGGTAGATCTAGGTTTTAATAAATTGTCGGATTCTTGCCATATTGTTTGCATGTGCATTTTTTGCCTGCTCGAGAAATTGAGGATTGAAGTTTGGTCGGTAAAAAAAAAAAAAAAAATGGCTGCTGTTAGAGGGCACATATTGTTATACATGGAAACCGATATAACAGAATACAACCCAGTATTTTCTTTGTTTTGGCTTTGTTGTTAAATGTTAGACTCCGTCCCCCAGACATCCAAAACGCATGCAATATTATGTCACAAACAAGGGGGACAAGGTGGTCTAGAGGCAAGGTGCTCGCCTCTCATGCCAAGGGTCCCGGGTTCTAAACCCGGCCGGTGCAGGCATGTTGGAAGTTTGGGATTTTTCTCATATTTTCGTGTCCCTGATCCTATTTGGGGGTAGGATCGAGTACCTAGTCTTCTCGGATAAGGACGAAAATAAAATTCATCTCTACCATTCCCTCCCCCCCCCCAAAAAAAAAAATAAACCGCCGACCGACGCTGCACTGTGGCGACGACGTGCTTGCTCCAGTTGTAACTGGGCTGCAATGGCACAAAGGCAAATTTCCCAAATGGGATTAAAGAGTTATACAAATACAAATACAAATATCTCGAAAAGTTATTAACCGATTGGAATGACAATTGTACATAATGAAATTAGTGAGAGAATCACGTTCATCGTGACAAACCTCAAAATCGACAAAAATGTCACATACAACAATATGGCAAATACCCGACGAAGTTATGTTTCCTATGCTTTCAGCGTTGATGTTGCCAGACTGTACCTTTGATGATGGAACTATGTGTGGGTGGGTGGCTGTTGACTTTGGAGATAAGCAATTTGTTATTGGTGATTCCAGTCTTGTAGCAGACCATACTACTGGCTCAGGTAAGAGAACCGCAAGTCCTACGTCACTGAAACACTTCGGCCTTATTGGGATAACAAGTCGCTCGTTACTTTGGGTGCCAGTTTTCAGAGCTCTGTAGCTTTGAATATCTCTGCTGTTTCTAGTGTGAACAAGTTATGTAGACGTGGCTTGATCTAAAGATGGCTTGATCTGAACATGGCCTTATCTAAAGATGGTTTGATCTAAACATACTCTTATCTAAATTGTATAAATTATTACAACCTACATGAAAGCAGAAGAACGACTTTGTCCTGACAATCCCTTGCAGTCTTGACCCACCCGCTCATAAAATTAATATTATAATAGACTAGAGGATATAGTCCAGTAAATTTAGCAGAAAAAACCTTGTGGGTTTGAACAAACTGCAACATAAATGATTTTTTTACAGAAATATAGTTATTACTCTGGCGAACAACATATCCAAAATCGGACAAAATCGGACCATGGGAAATATGTTTAAAAAATTAATAAAGATTATAATTTTGTGTAATATCCCCGAAGTTCTTAACGGCGCACCATACTTTCTTAATTCAATTTCAGCGTTTACGACCTCGCGCCAACCCTGTTCCGGGGAGTCTGTCGGCTCAGATAACAAACGAAAGTCTAGAGTGAAAAGGCTTCTTCTGGTTTGGATTTTCTACAATAGACACTGTTGTTTTGTTTTTAGCAGTGGCGGGCCTCACTAAAGTAATAGTAAAACAATATCACGCGTACTTTTTCTATTCGTTTTCATTGGTTTTCAAATGGACCAGAACTTCATAGTTCAAGTTATATAAATAAATGTCCATTCACAAATATCAAAATATCAGATCACAGATCATTGGAAAAGGATGATAGGCCTACCTCTACTGACTAAACAATATAAATAATGCATGTGGTTGCAATGACGGGTCATTAAAGATATACCACAACAAAGTGACAATAATCATTACAGAAACAACAAATCAACACCTACGAACGTCTAGTATTTAAAACATTTAAAAACGACAGTTCTTACAATTACATCACTCAGGACTTACCAGCTTTGCCCGTTCTGTTGGTGTAAAGTTCTGTATCCAAAGTATGGAACACCGGTATATCACTTTGTTTAAAGTTCACACATCAAACGAACACTTTGTCAAAGTCTGTATCCACTCGTTCCTGCTTTATGTATGCCTGGTGACATAGAAGCTTAAAGAGTTATCAAAATGTTTCATCACTTTCTTGAACAGCTTCATCTGCGCCGTCATCTCCAACCACATCCTGGTGTGCCTTATTCGTGCAACTTGTCCCGTGGCATTCCTTGCAAGCAAACGAACACTCTAGACCATGTTTCTTGCAGCTACATCTTGAGCTCCTGCAGTCTGTCTTGCAGCTACATCTAATGACTGTCAAGAGATTTGGAGGGGCCGGGGGAAGATCAGTGTGAATTGGCATCAGGTGGCTTTGATGATGTTTCCATCCCCATTCTGTTGGATCCATATCACTTGACTGGGAGGTCCATTCTTTGACTTGATAACAGACTCTCCAACTGTGGAACTTAGCTGCTGCTGACGTGGGGGAAGGTTCTGTGGCTCAACCGAAGATGTTCCTGCAGCAGTTTTCTCTATGAATCTGTGATATCGAGCAGTGTCTAGAGAAACTTCACTAGGGCAGCCATACAAGAGCAACAATGCCTTCTCGCCAAAAGCAGTCACTGAATCTTTATTAGGTGCATTGAGAAATGATCTGGCAATGTCCTGGAACGTGAGATTTGAAAGATGCTTAACAGAAGATCTTTTTCCAAGACCATAAAGACGTGACGTAGAATCACATCCAAGCAGGGCATGCGTGAAAAGAAGATACTGACAAAGTGGTCCGAGTGCTAACTTTGTTCCATGAATGTCCCATACAGTCTGTTCCTGCCTATGAATATCTGACTTGAGAAAAATCTTTTTTGAATGTGGATCCGCATGATGGCAGAGGAGAATAAGAAGATCGGTATCTTCTCCAACCACGACGGTCGGTTTTGTTTTGGCAGATTCTGTAGCAGTTGTGGTTATGAGTACATCTGCATCTCCTGTTGCTTGGATGATCTTAACATGCGTTCCATGGAAGTGGGAAGAAAGCAAATTAATGAATCTCTGTTCGTTGTCGAGATTTGATAACAAGACTTCCTTCTTGCAACCCAGCACCGTTCTTCCATGGAACAGCACTTTATTTCCATTTGTTGCACGCCTCCTGATATGGGCAGTATCTTTAATTGAAGGCCCGCCAACATATCCGTCAAAGACGATTGTTGCGTCTTTGTATCTCCGTACGACGTAGTCAACGTATATTTGACATATCTTATCATATGTTTGTCCTCTTGGCCAAGGGATGCGGTGAATCAGAGACCCACCATCCAAGACATAAGCCAGATCCTCCTCAGGTCCTGGTGTGCTCTTTGTGACGCCTGGAATTTTGTCTTCAGCGAGGGTCTTGATTGAATCGGCGAAGTCAGATTTCTTTGCAGCTCTCATAAGACCTGAGGATTCAAAGAGGAAGGCTGGGTGTCCAGATAGTTCATATTTGAAGATGTCTCTCTGATCTTCAGGTGCCTCTTTGGATGCAGTCACCAATCGCTGGAACAAGAGACATGGATCAATCTGTAAACTGTCACTGCCAATCTTGATAGCCTCCTTTGCTGACATATTTACGGCCCGCTGCTTCTTGCCGAATGAATATTTCTTGATATCTTTGCCACTCATTGATGACAGTATAGTCTGCCCAATGAGCTTGGCATTGGTAATATTAACAGCCTTGTCCGCAACAAACCCAGTAGAAATATTTCTCAGAGTAAGGATGTCATCTGCAAATGGATTTCTGAGCTGCAGAAAAGTGATCAGTTTGCCAATGTCTTTCCTATCACGCTCTCTTCGAGAAAAAGTGACATCCACATGCTGGTCATTGTCTTCTTGGCATCCAGTAACACGGTCCATTGCTTCACTCACGACAGTACATGCAGGCATTGACAATAACCATGACGTCCGTTGTGACTCATCCAGTCCACGGCCCCGGGTCAACCCTCTGCTGGACTTTAAACTTCTCATGAGAATCTGTTCGATGACGAGGTCAGTAGACAGTCCGGCCCAGAAGCGATCAATGCGTCGAACTGTATGTTTTCCACTCATGAACAATCTGTACACCCTTGGAGACGTTTCATGGAGATCCAGCATCGACTGTAAGTATACGTAACTGGATTTGACATAGGCATTATGCCCACAAGCAGCAAAAAAGGGTAACATATCCGCAACCGCTTGAAGGTGCAGCTTCCAGTTTCCTGTTCTCTTTGCTCTGATAAACTTGCGCAGAACCTCAACCATGTCCATGTACAAAAACCACAGTTTTGCAGTAAGCCTGTTGGCCTTGCCTGCCATATTCCTTTCTTCTAACAAACTCTGATTAATGGAAGCAATAACGGTGGTTTCATATACTGCCTCGGCAGACGTTTTACTTTCAAGAAGATCATCAAGCATTTGTGCTGCTCTTTGCATTGTGTTATCTTGATTGTCGTCACTTTTCTCCTTTTCTGCGTCTGCAGAGTCCTCGTCATCGTCTTCATCGTCGCGACCAACATGACGCAATGGAACACCAAAGTTCCGAGAGATAATAAGTGCATGGAGGGCAGTATCAACACTGAAGTGTCCACGGAGTGCTCTTGCCACCGCCTTTCCACTCAGCATATGTCCAACGGTTGTTGGTGCATATATAACTTCCAAAGCATCTTCAAGACCGGAGCCAGCCATGACATATCCGATGCATCCCAAGAAACTCATCTGCATATGAAAACCTCCCAGCCTTAATACCATAGATTTCAACAGACTTGTCGGAGGTTCTGAGTCAATTATCATGCAAGCTTTCCAGTACAGAGGTTGATCAAAGGTGACAATGGGATCTACATGGCATTCCTTTGCCTGATCCGAAAGGAAAGTCAATGTTGAAAATATGCATGTTAAGTCATTCGGGTTTAAGTCAATTATAGGGAGAAACATCACACTAGATGTGCCCTCGTGGGCTCCCTCGCTCGTTGACTGCATAAAACCAACCCAAGAGGGTCTGTTTGGGCGCAGAAGCCAACATGTTTTCCACAAAATATCAGTGCCTATAAATGGATCCTCAGCCTCGACAGTGGGTAGGTGTTTGAGAATCAGAGATGTTTCAGCTTCTCTTTCGGATCTGTAGAAGTGCACTTGAATCTTTCCAACAGCTGCAACATCTTCGGCTGTGACCTTAATTCTCTTGACAGGAAATGAACAATTCACACTTGGTGTAATCACACCAATCATGCCCATTCCATGAAATGTGTTACAACCATCAAGGGTGCAAGAATTGTGGTCTACGTTGTCGGCAACATATTGCAGTAAATGCTTTTCTTTGTCAAACTCCGGCATTGCAACTCCACGGAAGACTGCGTCACCTCAGAATAAGAACTACAGAAGCCAAGGGAATTCAGTGTGTCAGTGAGGCGTCTGGAACCAAAGAGATGATGCATTTGAACGCCTAATCCTATCAGCAGGGGACAAATGAGTATTCGTGGCCTTGCTGACTGCATTATTGCTTGACCCATAGAGGCAACTTTCAGAGAGGAGTCTTTTCCCGTCATCAGTTCATTCAAAAAATCTTTTAGGGAGGATGGCAAGAAGTCCAAGCTTTTGTTCAGAGAAGATAGCTCTTCATTAACAGGATACGCGTTGTCTTTGTTTGATGGAATGTCTCTAATATCAGACAAAATAAAACGTGCAGCAGTATTTATTATGAACCTCTTTTCGGCTTCAGGATCATTCCTAGTTTGTCTGTTGTAGAAATCATGGAGTATCTCCGATACAGTCTCTCGAAGTGTTACTACATCAGCCTTTCCGTGCATTTCTGCAATGACAATTTTGTCACCAAAATGGTCCTGAAGTCGTTTCTTCATGTATCTTGTTGAAAATGGGTCATTGGTAAGTTCACTCATTTTTTCAACCAGATCACTGACAGTGATTTGCCCCTCTTTGTGAGCTTGCAAGTAGTCTACGACTTGATGAAACGCATCGGCCTTTCCTGGTTGAATTGGTCTGCCTCCTTTAGAACGTTTAGCTGGCTTCTCAGTGGTCTGCGATTGAGACACTGGCTTTCGCTTATTGGCACGAAAATTAACACTGCAGGTTTGGTGATATAGTGCATCACTGGCATGCAGATCTCTTGCATATTCCAGTCGACCAAGGACCTGTCGAGCCCATTCGTCGTTGCGCTTTTGGCAAAGTTCTCTGATGGTATCTGTGAACTTTCTTTCCGTTCTAACAGGAAATGAACCTGGCTGCTTTTGTTTTGAGGTGCTAGGAATTGCATTTCCACAAAACAGGCAATCACGCTGAAAGTTGAAAGATGTGTCCGATCGCAACTGACGCTGGAATGGAACAACTGTCTCTTGACTGCTTCTCTCCTTAGATCGCTGCGAGGCTGAAATAGCTTTAATATTTGTATATTGCTTACGGCATCCAACATGGGCTCTTTGGCCTTCCACGACATCGATCTTATCACCCCGCATTTCACTAGCTCGGTTAATTCCATCTCGTCCCTTTACAGTCAGTTCTGTAACAACTTCTTCCGGCTGGATTTCTTGATTGCAGAGTACGCAAATTTCGGTCAGATCTGGTGTTGCCATCATTTAATGTCCTGTTGGAAATTTTACTACACCGACTGACTGAACTCCCAGGCATCCTACATATATAGTTAAACAAGAACAAAGACGGACAAAAAACTTGCTTTCTCACGATGTAACGTACAACGACCCTAGGACTGGTGGAGAGGAGACAAAAGACAAGGTTAACTATTAGGAGGCTACTGACCACGGTGAGCACATAAATATGCCAGTGTCACCGTGTGTGTGTGTGTGTGGTCTTCCAGACGTGAGACCGGCACAACAAATATAATTCACCTCTCTACGTCAAATTTATTGACTACGACAGCACCGGCAGACCCTCTGGAAGTTGCTGAGACACTATGGAAAATCACCTACATTATCAAAAAACTCTTATGAAAGGATGACCCTGTGGGTGATACCCAACAGACAGGTCACCGACCCTTTCCAAGTACAGAGAGGAGTGAGACAGGGCTGTCGCCTCTCATCCTTCCTGTTCCTGCTAGCCATAGACTGGATAATGAAGACATCTACGGCCCAGAAGAGAAACGGCATTCAATGTACCATCCTTGTACATGTACCAAAATTATATCAGTGAAGTACATACATTGCGGAAGTCAAATCATATTATTATTATATTAATGTCATTTCCTGTGCAAAGTAATTACTTTTCTCAAAAGGCTAATCGCAAATTTCAGCACAAAAACAAAGCACAAAAGTTCCTGTGTTTCAGTCTCCTTTTATATCTTTAGAGAAATTCTGAAAGGCGACAGAAATAGTGTTCCATACTTTTTGTTATCCACCGGCGGTTGACATCTACACCTTTGTCAAGAGGGGGTGGGGATGGTATGTGCTTTGATCTTTGACTTATGTGACACCTCGGTAACGGCGTTCCCGGTTCAGAGTAAAAGTATGGGACTCCGGTTGCCAAAATGCGTCATGTTATATAATTTTAATTAATTAAAACAATTTTTTATCTAATTTCCCGTGGTCCGATTTTGTCCGATTTTTGATATGTTGTTTTGGATGGTACGGACTACTGTTCTGTAAAGAAACCATTTATGTTGCAGTTACTTCAAACCCATGTCTTAGATTTATCGGACTAATAGTTACACAGTCAAAACTGTTTGAACAGGAGAACATTTTTCTAACCCAAACTTGGAGATACGAGTACTGATAAATGGAAAAGGGGGTAGGTGGTAGTTAAAGATCTTTGTTTCTCGAAAGCTCGTGCCTAGTGCCGTTCGCTTTCAAAAGAAGTGGAGGTGGGAGTGTTGAAGACCAGTTAAAAATTGTTGTTAATTCCCCCACAATCCCCAACCCTCCTTCCCTTTTCACCCCCCGTATATTTTCCTCAAAAGCCGAATTTATCTGTAGTTTTGATCAAGAAACAACACTGGCGTGTCATTATGAGTTAACATTGAGATTGTCCGGTCCAGTCGCCTATGGTGGTTTAGGGCTCTCGAAAAGACTCAACTTTTGGAATGATGTTCTCTGGAATCAGCTATTATTATTTTGTGATCAATTTCCGCAGGAGGTTATCTGTTTACTGACAGCACAAAAATCTTCAACAAAGAAACAGCCTCAGCCTTGTCTCCACTACTTCCTCCAACAATGGGCGTCAGCTGTTTCAGTCTTTGGTTCAAGTGAGTCACTGGATTGCCACCATCCTTAAAATTCCTTATCTTGTAATAAAAAGAAAAACTCGCACCAATTCTAATTCACACTCCTACAGTGCGAATCTGTGCAGGACTTGTAGTGAACAGCAGCAATACGCCACAGGCTGAAGGCCTCGAGGCCTTAAAAGTTGACAGTAATCACACACTCGCCCATATAATAAAAATATTGAGAAAAAAATCAAAGCAAGCATGAGTTAAATACTTTTTTTCTGACCAAAACCTAGTTTGAGATTTTTACTCAATTAATCCCGAAATGTTCGTTTCTCAACAACCTACATCGATGGGGGTGTTAGCGGAGAACTCCTTGCAAATCTACCTTTATATATCGCGATCTTATGTCTTGTTTCGTTGTATCTCCACTTTCTGCAAATCTGGAGATCTTTTAGCACGCAGAAGAGCTATAACAAATACACAATTTGACACATCTTTAAAATGAGTTGTGTCGCCTACCACAATACTAAAGCCGCAAACGTTTAACCTCGAATTCCCCAGTTGTGATAACAAAAAAAAATTTTTTTAATTCGAACAAACGGGAACTGAGGCAGGGCAATGTTTGGCCAGTTTCCGAAAACACGATGCGCTCATTTCGTCCGGGAAATGTTATTGTGGCCACCTGGCCAAACCTTATCCTGGTCCGACTCATAATTTCCGAAAATACATCCACCGGTTAAAAACACAACCATGTTTCGCAAAATGGCCGAAATAATAATTAAATTAATCCCCGCGTGAGGCAGAAAGAAATATTTGAATATAGCTTTTCATGATGTCCCCTTCCAGTTCTTCAAAAAGTGACCTTAGTTCTTGTTTGTTCCAACTCCACTTTTTGCACGGCTGAGAAATTCAACGTGTTTAGGTCTTTATTTTAGGATATTCGCTGCCACTGACATTTACACCTCACTTGTCTTGTTTTTATTTTTCTTGCCAATGTTTTTATGTGTGTGTGGGGTTTTTTTTTTGAAGGGGAGGGGCAGGGATGTTTTTTTTTTTTTAGAAGTTTGCCCGGGCAGCGGCCTTGTTTCTCCTGCTCATCTTGTCGTTTAATTGCCCAAGGTATCTTCAACATGCACACGGGTCCTCCGAGTTTTTTCGTCCTTATGTTAGAAGAATAGGTGCTTGATCCAACCTACCGACAGGACACCCCCCCCCCCAAAAAAAGTAAATTCTAACATGCCTGTTTCGACCGGGGGCCGAACATGGTACCTTCAGCAGGACAGGGGAGCACCTTGCCTCTAGACCACCGTGTCCCATTTTCAACGTTAGACGTTTGTGGCTTCAGTATTACGATAATGAGTTTGACTAAATCGGAACTGTGAAACAGCTTGATAAGTGCCATAACGCATTTCAAACAAGTGTCAAAGTGTGTATTTGCTATACCTCCTCTACATACAAAAATATCTACAGTTTTTCAGAAAATGGAGATGCAAACAAGAACTAAGGTTGCGAAAGAAAAAAAAAACGATAATAATGCTGAACCGAATGACCAGGGAAAAGACCTCGTAGAAAGCTAGTTTCAGTCAATTTTGCAACCAATTTTTACTTATTCAGAATGACTCACACCGGAGGATCCGAATTGAACGTCGCCATGGTAAGTGGGGCCGCTACAACGCCATTGTGGCGGGCATACACTGAGGATGTGAACACATGGACCCCAGCAACAATCAACATTCAGAGCGACTGGGACTACAAGGTAATAATTATTTCACAAGCACCTTGTTAGGAGAACGTTGCCTAATTACGAAGCCAAATAGAGAAAATACTGAGTTGTGTTCTCTGTTCAGCTAGAGATTTCTATGTAAAGTACCACGCTCCCCTAACAAAAGCCATTTCATAATACTTTTCTTTTAAATGTTCTGATTTTCATTCTTTAGAATTTACTGTGTATTTTTGGAGAAATGGGCAGCAGGAGGCAATACACAAAATGTGAAGGTTGTGGGGTGGGATACTAAACAGTTCTGATTTGCTGGAGGTATTCTTCCCACGTGGGGTGGAGAAAGGCAATTTTGTCAAGCCACACAGGAATTTGTGATGTTGTTACGTGACCAGAGGCTGTCCTTGTACATGAGCAGTTGTGAAAGGCTCCAGAAATAATGGTCTTTTCAAAATTTTCTGAAATTTTCATATCCCTTTGACTTAAAACGAATACCTTTCGTCCTCTTACTTCAATACTTTATGGGTCATATTTAAAAGTGGCATACTTATTTTTGTATTTGTATTTTGTATTTGTATTTGTATAACTCTTTAATCCCATTTGGGAAATTTTCCTTTGTGCCACTGCAGCCCAGTTACAACTGGAGCAGGCACGTCGTCGCCACAGTGCAGCGCCGGTCGGCGGGTTTTTTTTGGGGGGGGGAGGGTGGGGAAATGAGGAGGGGATGGCAGGGATGAATTTTATTTAATTTTGCCCGGGCAGCGGCCTGTTCGGCCTGCTCTTTACGATTTCCAACTGCCAAGGTATCTTTAACGTGCGCACGGGCCCTCCGAATTTTTTCGTCCTTATACGAGAAGACTAGGTACTCGATCCTACCTCCCCCCTATAGGATCAGGGACATGAAAATATAAGAGAAATCCCATACTTCCAACATGCCTGCACCGACCGGGTTTTGAACCCGGGGCCCTTGGCATGAGAGGCGAGCACCTTGCCTCTAGACCACCTTGCTAACTAACTGAGTGTAACTGCGAAGGGCAGAGATCCTCTGAAACCAAGGACCTTTGCTAATTGCTATATTACAATAAACAGTTTGGTGGACCACTCATTATATTAAGATAGGATATCTGTTGAAGTAAAAGCATGAAATGTGTTACCATTTTACTACCTCAGTTTTCATGGTGTGGCACGAACTCACCTGTTAATGACGCAGCTGCAGACTCGATACGGTAACCAGTTACTCTGTGTTTAATTCGTTCAGAAACCTGTGATTTGAATTTGATTAGAAGTCTGTCTTGAATTGTGACAATGCCCTCTCCACAGTATATTTCGCACTTTTCTTGCTCACAGCTGTGGCACTGTCGATAATTAATTTATTAACGAACGTCGAACACGAACTGAATTTACGTAAGTTCTCAACGCGAACCCGATTGTCGTACATCGCTTTACAGAGCATGTCGCATTACGCATGAACATACTGGGATATTCAACATGGTTAGCATTCCGTTGGCCACTGAAATGGTTCCCTTCGTAGCTGTGTATTTCAGACCAAAAAAGTAATGCTTCGCGGTGGTCATGATAAAAATATCCTCTGAAGCGTTATTGCACCAACTGGAATCATGATTACGAACGACTTTTCAGGGTGAACAAAATACTAATCAGAGGGCGCATCAGCTAATTTCTTAAGTGAGCAAAAAGGGTTGTTGTTGTTTTTTTTTCATTCCAAGTTGATAAATTTAAGAGGCAAAAGAAAGCATTTACCCATTCACACAAGATATATTAGCAAAGTTCCATTATATTCATTAGGAAGGGACAAATGAGAGTTTAGGGGCATTTTTTTTTCCATAAAGGATAGGACTAAATTAAGGTAGGGGGAGAATTTATTCGTTAATTTACATTTGATGTTTGACATTTGAAAAACACAAAACATCTTTATTCACAGTTACTCATCACGGTTAAGATGGGAAATTATCAGACTGGCTCAGTTCGCCTGGATGATTTCAAACTGGTTCATGGAGCTTGTTCAAGAACAGGTACTTTGGCATATTGCACATGCAGAAGTGAATTGCAATGCAACACAATATTTACTTTAAGACATTTTTCGTTTGGAACCTGAGACACAGAAAACCGAGACGAAGTTATATTTATGTCCACAACTTGCTCGAATATTATTATAAACATGGTGAGTACTACTCACAGAGCTCTTTGGCACTACTCTCCATCGTTCAATTATGAAGGGTTGTGGTGCGAAATGTTGCGTTGTTGACATGGATGATACGCGCGCAAGTCGACGGGCGGAATTTGGCGAATTGTACCGTCTCGGTATCCTCTGCATGTGTCTCGGTTTACGTCGTGTTGTCTTTCTGCGAAGCTGTTTCGTTCTTGTCAGTGATGTACTTACGTGAATCGCTGTCCTTGTGTGAATAGTTGTCAAAAGTGTCCGAAATATTGGTTTCTTCAATACTTTCTCAGTTTCATGCGAGGCGCTCTAGAGAAATGGTCCACATGTCGCGCTCGGCACTTTCGAGATGAAGCCAAAAATTGATGGATAGGGACTTATAGGTCCTATATCAGTTTTCGGCATAAATAGATTCCCCACTCATTTCTTTATGCTTGGGCAAAAGGATTTTCATGAATTCCGCCGATAAATTTTCTTTTTTCTCTTTTTTTTTTCTGATCCAATCTAACGGTCTTTTTAAAGTTTTGTAGACATGTTTTTCTCAAAAGCGACTTTTTCCACCTTCCCACCATGGAATAGCCATAATCTGGTCAGTTTGCAACATTTTTACATGAAATAAAGTGCAATCTTCTCAGAACATTAACTTTGTACTTTCACAGTATACCCTTAACTCAATTTTGAAAAAAACTGGCATTGTGGACCATTTCCCAAATCTGCCTCACTTATCACTGCAACAGCAACACATGCCTTTCATCTTCTTACTTCAATATCTTATTTAAAAGTAACATTTATTTCGCTGACTGCTTGATCAGAAGGAACTGTTTGTTTGTTTGTTGTTGTTATGTTGTTGGCCTCCTTCTGTCTCGAGAGACAATGACTTGTGCGTCCATAGCGCAGGCTAATAAATTAACCAGACTGGAAACGCGAGCTTCGGGCTGTGTCGTTTTTTACGGAATTTCCCGAGCGGCGACCTTATAATCAACATGGCCGCCGCTCGGAAAATTCCGATTCTAGTTCTATCTGCAGTAGAAATTTCTTTTTATTTGTCAAGATTGGTTGTACGTGCATTAATTTCTTGGTGCGGAACCAAACTTCCGCGTTCAGTAGGCGCCTCAAAATGGTATCATTCAAAATTGTAGCTATGCTGAAGCGTTGGTCGCCACCGTAAACCTAAAATGGCGGATGGTTCACGACCTTTCGCTGTTTTGTGACGTCACACAATAGGATCATCCAGTCTGGGTATTTTATTAGTCTGTGGTCCATAGTATGTCAGATCGGGTTGCTGCAGGGCTTTGCTGTGACTGTACAGTCAGATCCCTGGGCCGCAGGCTTTGTTGCAGATTTTGCATTTGCATTCATCAAAATGAAGTATACACGGGAGTAATCGTTGTAATTTGCTGCAGCCTGCCCTTTCTGGTCGCATAGAGACATGACACTCGTCCATTGTGTTAGTAGTGGCTACTTTTTTGTTTGTTTGTTGTTGTTTTTTTTTTGTTCTTAAATTCCTTTTCAATGTTAATTGTATTTAAGAGAGATCCAAAGAACTGTAGAACGGCTGTCAGGGTAGACTTTATGGGCCGTTTCTCTCTTCCATCCTGACTACCCGATATCTGTGACAATCGTCCAGACATTTTTGAAAAAGACAAAAACGATTGGGGTTTGTGTTTTTTCCTCAAGTTCATTGCGACAGCTATCGTTTCAGTACAGCAACCTGTCCCGTTTGTGCTGACTAAATAAATTTGTACAGAAAATGAAAGCAAACGTTTACTGATCAAAGACGAGCGGCAGAGGGGCTGGAGGGGGTGGGGGGGAGGGGTTAAACAGGATTTGTAACAGTGACACTTAAACAGGGTTTGTAACCGTGACACTTAAACAGGATTTGTAACAGTGACACTTAAACAGGGTTTGTAACAGTGACACTTGTTAAGTAAACTACTTTACTATGATATTTTTCTAGGAGTACCCCCCAAACATGAAGTCTGTGTTGGTCTCCAACTATCGTCGAAATATTGTGGCTTCAGGCTTCTTATGGTTATGATTTTGTAACAAATGAAATTATAACTGGAAAAGTTTTGTTAAATTACACTGCCCTAGCTGTGATTAAAAGGTAGTTAACTTGAAAGAAAATATGATCTACTACTGAATCTGTTAATGGCAAAGTCATTTGTTTTAACTTTAAATCAAGGCTTCGAGAACAGCCGACAATGCAGAGTTCAGTAGTTCACAATTCTGGGGTAAACAAGATTTCAGCTGGGTCCAGTCCCCAGGATAGTCCTTACAGACAACTATGTATTTATTTACGTGTTTATCTAGGTACTTTCTTACTGATCTATTTATTTATCTGTATATCCAGTTTCAATTTCTTTACTTACCCATGTATGAACATATCCATGTAGTTATCTGTCTATTTATCATTAAATTAGGTTTCTCACTCTGTTCGCTAAATTATGTATTTATTCATTATCTATTTACTTATATGTAATGATTGAGTTGTGCATAGATTTGATACATTCCAAATCGCATTTCAAACTGATCCCCCCCCCCCCCCAAAATATGAAGGCGGGCGTGAGAACCATATTTTTAAAAGTACAGTTCATTCATGTAGGAACTGGCCGCTTTTGTGATTGTGTAGAGCGCATTATTATTATCAAGCGCCATTGTCCTTTGTACTTCCACAGGAAAGATCGATTTTGAAAATGGCCCTGCTGGTTTCGGCCCGCCAACTGGAAGTGATCAGTGGTTGCTCAAACTGGCCACTGACGTGTTCGCTCCCGCGGACCGCACATACCGAACCTCCTTAGGTAAGGCGGTCACCAAATCATGACTGTATAGACCTTAACCACAGCCCTCTTGCCACCTTCACGCTACAGCGAGGTAAACTCGACATTTTTCAAAAAATGGGATATTCGGTATTTGTGTAGCCCTTAACAGCCCACAGTCTGTGTTACAAGTGTGGGCTTAAATCTGAAAAGTTAGGGTTAAACGATGTTTTTAGAATATCGTAACTATTAAGTCTGACAAAAAAAGTTATGTCGTAACATGGCAAAAAGAAAAAAAAAGCCCTATGTAGCAAAATATCGCGTAAGAAATAATCTGGAAACGATACAATATAACGCAAAAGAAAAGGAAAGAAAGTTTCACCGTTTATTGTTGTTTTGTTGTTTCTCCTGAAAATTTTGTAAAGACGAGCTACCAGTAATGAGGGCCAGATTCAGACGACCATGACCTTTTTGCCACCACCCCCCCCCCCCCTACATACATCCGGCACTGGGACTAACCTTATTCATAATTATTGTCGACAACCGCGAGTTTCAGCTATTCTCGGCCATATAACTGTATTCATTCAACTCCCCCAGGTCACGTTATTGAGGCAGACCTTAGCCGCATTACCAGCTCTCCATCACAGGCAAAGATTCAATCACCGCTTTATCCAGCAGTTGGTGATGAATGTCTGGATTTCTGGTTCACCAAGAACGGTTCCACGTCCAGCCAACTGAAAGTGCTGTTAGCCACATACGGTCCAGGCGGATTTTCTGATGCTGTCACGGATGCCAGTACATTGTGGTCATCCAGCGAAGCCAGTGATTGGAAGAGAGTACATGTGGACATTTCCACCCCATATCCATATCGGGTAATTGTTTACATTATGCGGCATTGTAGTTCATGTTTCTTCTGTCTCCATTTTCTGAAAAACTGGAGATCTTTTAGTGTAGAAGAGGCACAACAAATGCACCCCTTGACACATAACTGTCATGTTCAACATGCCTTTTGGCACTTATCAAGCTGTTTTACCGTTCCGATTTATTCAACTTCTTATCATAAACTAAAGCGCAAACTGTTAAGGTCGAATTTCTGAATTGTGAGAAAAGTGGAGTTGGAGCAAACAAGAACTAAGGTAGCGATTAACCCTCTAGATTCTAGAGCAGAAAAACCACAAAAGTTATAAAATGTTTTAACCACGCTTCGACTGTCATTTCAATATTATACTGAAACTATCTCTCCTTATCATTAAACATTATTAATAGTATATATCATCATTATATGCACGAGGCAAATTACCTCTGGATAAGATGGAAAAATCAGTTAACCTCCACTGTAATGCTATGTAATGTCATTGCTGAGTACATTACTTAAGATCCTTACAACATACAAGTCCTCATTTCCATTTATAAGATAAGATAAGATAAGATAAGATAAATTTTATTCGTCCTTGTACAAGGAAATTTGTTTTGATCATTGAATACACAACAATACAGTTACAGAAGCAGAAAGTATGATACATAGCGCGCACACACACATATATACACACACACTGATAAATTAACTAAATTAACAAAATTAACAGTGCACACAATATGCTTCCCTAACTAAAACACATTGACCTGACACGCAGGACATAATTCAACTGTGCACAGATTACGATCGAGATGACGACATTATTGTAACATCCTAGTTGATGATGGAATAAACGATTTAAAGTAGCGCTCAGTTTTACTTTTCTTTGACAACAGCCTTAAACTTCTTACAGATCTTATATATTCCTTGTTCAGGGGATGTTGGGGGTCATATATAATAATATTAGCTTTTTTAATACAAGCACCAGCTCATCAAAATATGGCAGATCACAGATACAAATTTTGGATGCTTTTTTAATTAAATTATTGATCTTATTTTTATCTTTTTGTAAGATGTTTCCTCCCCAACAGACAACTCCATACATCAAAACGCTCTGAATAGCCATGGTGTAAAATATTTTCAGAATGCTTTTGCTAACTTTTAAAAAGCGGAGCTTTCTGAGGAAATACATGCGCTGGTTGGCTTTCTTGTATACATATGTTACATGCGCATGCCAGTTAAGCAATGAATCAATAGTAATGCCAAGATATTTGGCCTCTGTGACAATTTCAACCTCTTCATTGTTGATAGTAAGAGGGCAAACAGGATCGTTGTTATTTTTCCTAAAGTCAAAAACAAGCTCTTTTGTTTTCTTAACATTCAGTAGAAGATAGTTGTTATTACACCAACAATGAAAGGATTGTACAATGTTAGAATATTCGTGGCCAGAGTTAGGTAAAAGGCCTAAAATAGCAGAGTCGTCGGCAAATTTAAGAAGGTAAACGTCGTTGTGTGTCACAGTGAAATCATTTGTATACAATGTATACAAGGCAGGTGACAGCACGCAGCCTTGTGGCGCTCCTGTGTTTGTTGTGAGTAATTTGGAAAATGTGTTGTTTATATCCACAAACTGGCTTCTCTGTGTTAGAAATTCGAAGATCCAGCTCTTTAAAAAAGAACTCACGTGTAGGTTGGTAAGCTTTTGAAACATTAAGTGCGGTTGTATGGTGTTAAACGCAGACGAAAAATCGACTAGGAGCACACGAACACAGGTTTTACCAGTGTCTAAATGACTGTAGATGTTATGCAATAAAAACAATAAGGCGTCTTTTGTGTTCCTGTTTTCTTTGTATGCAAATTGCAAAGGATCGAGATTTTGTTTGACCTCCTTCGTTAGTTCAGTTAAAACAAGTTTTTCAAAGCATTTAAAGATAATGGAAGTTAATGCAACTGGGCGAAGGTCGTTCATTTCAGATATTTTTGGTTTTTTGGGGACAGGTAAGATTTTTGACAATCTCCAAATGTTTGGTATGTAATGGTTTTGAAAGGATTTGTTGAAGATGAAAGTAAAAATTTTTGCTAGTTGTTCAGCACATGTTCTCACTACTTTGCTTCCAATGTTATCTGGTCCAGATGCACATATTATACGCTAATTCATGCATGCACACACATACATTATGGACCTCCCATCTCCTTATGGAGCGATCACAGAAAATGGTGTAAATAATCTACTTTGTAATGGTTTGACAGAAATATGTTTTTAATGCTTTCCAGTAGATCCAGAATTCTCCTGTCTATGACAATAAATGTTACATCTTCATTGCTGTCGCAATGGGTATGTAGCATTGCAAAGTGATTCAGAATCAGGGATTTAATTGTTACTGATGTAATGCAGATAATCTTTTTGTTTAAGATAGGCAGGACCGGCCTTGGGAAGTACGGGGCGCAATAATTTAGGGATCAAATTTATTTAATTTTGCCCGGGCAGCGGCCTATTTGGCCTGCTCTCCTCGATTTCCAACTGCCAAGGTATCTTTAACGTGCCCAACATGCAAACGGGCCCTCCGAATTTTTCGTCCTTTTCCGAGAAGGCTATATGCTCGATCCTACCTACCATAGGATCAGGGACAGGAAATTATGAGAAAAATCGCAGAATTCCAACGTGCCTGCACCGACCGGGATTTGAACCCGGTACCTTCGGCATGAGAGGCGAGCACCTTGCCTCTAGACCACCGTGTCCCCGGTATAATACGTATCAATAATTCCATGTCAATAAGTATAGTCGTTGCTGTTCCCTGCAAAAGTAAAACTTGCAGTGTGGTGTTAGGTGTGTATTTATCATACCGTGGTGTTCTGTGTACTTGGCAAGACTAAATTACCCCAGTGTGGGGCCTGCTGTTAACGTCGTCCCACAAAGTCAAAATATGGCCAAAAAAAAATAATAATTAGTGTGTAGCAAAGCCTCGCGTAAGAAATAATACCGGAACGGTACAATAAAATGCGAAGAAAAGGGAAAGACAAATTAATATTTAGTTTTTCTCTGTGTGTGTGCGGGTGTGTTTAAAAAAAAATTATATTACGGTCCCACAAGCTAGTTTGATGTGGATCGTGTTTTAATACGCGAGACCAGGGTGGAGAGCCTCTGTGCGTGATGCTGATCAAGGTCATACATACTTGAGTCTTGGGGCGTAAAATCAAGGAACTGCTCCAGGGCATGGCCAAACTGCTGTACGCCACTGGATAATGAAATAAGTCAGAATTTTGTCAGACTAAAACAGTTTGTTTGCAATTTGCCACTGCACAGATTCCTGTAGAAGTTGTAGATTTGACGTAAGTAAATGAATGAGTTCTGCTCATTAAGAACTAACACACTTTAGATAGTTGCAGCCTAAAGCTGCGTGTTCATGTTTACGGAAAAAGGAAACGGCATTGGAAACGGCAAAAATCCATCAAGTAGTGAAAAGAAGGAGTGTTTCTGTGTGTGCGGAAACGGCATTTCCGGACACTTGAGAACATTCTTTCTATTTCACTACGTGAAGGGCTTTTGACGTTTCCGTTGCCGTCTCCGTTGCCGTACTCATGAAAACACAGCTTTACTGCTCTTGTCCACAGCATCCACTCCGCTCCTCTCCGCAATTTTTACGAACAATGAAGTGTTAAAAAGTAAAACACTCTTTGCCTCTGTAAACTTGTCCACAGTACCGTTCCGCTCCGCTTCTCACCGCTGTAGAGGCAAAGAGTGATTTAGTTTTCCATACGTATTTTCCGTAAAAATAGCGGAGCGGGGCAGATGCTGTGGACAAACCACTTGTAGTGAACATCAGTTATTGCAAACTAAGGAAAGTATCACACTAAGCCCTGTCGCGTGTTTGCCTATTGTAGTACAGACCAGCAAATTCAGGAGCGGGTCAGCAACACACCCACATTTTCAATTCGTTGTATGGATTTTCGGTGACGTTCAGAGTCATTTTAGGGTTAGGATTAGGGTTTACAGTGCACAGTCCAGAGGTTGCAGCACCCATGACAGTGTTCGATAGGACGAGAAATCCCTTAGCCGATGACCTGTTTGGGGGTCTGTGGCTGCCTCGCTCCTGAATTTGCTGGTCTGCACTGCAATCGGCAAACACGCAGCCCGGTCAGACATAGCCAGTTGCTGCCATTAAAATGTACACCAAAGAAATAATAGCAGAAGCTGACTGTTCTGGCCGGGCTTAGTATGATAGAAGGGTCTTCCCGCATGTACTGAGAAAATTTAGGAAATTATGGTGTGCAATTCTTGACTGCCGGCATCTGACTGTGTTCGACCGGGCTTAGTATGATAGAAGGGTCTTCCCGCATGTACTGAGAAAATTTAGGAAATTATGGTGTGCAATTCTTGACTGCCGGCATCTGACTGTGTTCGACCGGGCTTAGTATGATAGAAGGGTCTTCCCGCATGTACTGAGAAAATTTAGGAAATTATGGTGTGCAATTCTTGACTGCCGGCATCTGACTGTGTTCGTCCGGGCTTAGTATGATAACCCCTCTCCATTTCTCGTTGCGATAATATTCTTTACTTTTAGTTGGATCCCAAACGTCATGACAGCCTTCTTTCTAGACCATGTACGTAACTCATGATAATTAAAATTTGATCCAGTATATTTATTATACAAAAGTCAACTTCCCAACACTGCCACACTGAGCTCTTCTTTGTGTGTACTTTCACTGTTGTGTCTTGAAATGCTGAACTGACACTGCAGATAACTAAATGACTACCCCAGTAACAGACACCCGAAATTTCTGAAAAAAAACTGGAGATCTTTAAGGCATATAGACTGTTATCACTATTATGCACTTTACTGAACTGGCCTCGATTGTGAAACCTGGAAGCAATTTCATTTTTTAAGGAGCAAGTATTAACATTTCTCACGGTTTTCCGAACACTCTGAATACAGGACACTGCTGTAAAATAAGAGACAGTCGGCACATCTGGTCATACATCGACCTATTTTGGTGTGTCCTAGAGGAAGGTTTTACACTAGTGGTTCTCAACCTTTTTGGGCAATCGCCTCCTTAGACCCCAAATTTTCTTTCATTACCCTTTCCCACCCCCGCCCCCTAAAAAAACCCCACACGCAAACGCAATGGATACATTTTGCAAGAAGACAAACACAATGCTGTTCAACAAGTCAGTGACTGCCGACTGCCACGTATATGCCCCCCCCCCCCCCAAAATCGTCCTTCATTCATGTTTCGCCCTCCCTCCCCCCTTCATCTATTTTCGCCCCCGTGTCGCTCTTTTCTTCCTTTTCACCCACCTGGAAATCATATTTGGCCCCCGAGCGGCGATATTGCCCACGTTGAGTACCACTGCTGTACACTATTTAGGGCAGTGGTTCTCAGCGTTGACAATATCCCTTCCGAGGATGCGATAACGAAGACAGGAGGGCGAAAACAATGAAGGGGGCGATGGGGGGTGGGGGGCGAAAATATGAATGAAGGACTATTTTGGGGGCAAATACATGTCAGTCACTGGCTGGTTGAGCAGCACATGTAGATGGATTTCATGAACGGGAAAGGCCCATTTTTTAAGTGCATTTGATAAAGATGCCTTCTGTCTTTTACTGAATAAACAACACACCTATCGTCATAAATAAAGGTTTGAAAAGGAAGTGTATATCCGTACAACACGTGTATGGATATGGACAGTGCATATCCGTACAACATGTTTACAAAAAAGCGCGACTGGTGAAAGTTTGCTGAAACAAAACTTGGTATGGTGTTCACGAATTTAAAGTGACAACACATGGAATATCAGATAGACCTGGGGGCTTGAGGGTCTGGTCAGTTTGTATCAATGGGCGGTAGTCAGATTGACTAATCAGGCGAAAAGGGGTTGGGGTAGCCATTGGTGATCGACGTCCACTCAAGTATATTATTAGCGCAGATCATGCAATCTCCGAGCAGAAGTCGGATTGTTTTGCTACTAAGCCGATTCATATTTTTAAAAACTATGCAAATTAACACGGTCAGTAATACAGTATTCCGGTGTGTGTTCTAAGTCATCTAATTGTGTGCGTTGTACCGATATGCAGTGTCCATATCCGTACAAACATGTTGTACGGATATGCACTTCCGTTTGAAAAACTTAACATCATAAATTGTGTGTAGTTTGTCTTCTTATGAAAATGTAAGCATAATTTTTTTAATATAGGTTTGTTTTGTTGTTGTTGTTGATGTTGTTGTTGCTAGGGAGGAAGGGGTGATGAAAGAAAATTTGGAACGTGTGGGGGCGATTGTCTGAAAACATTGAGAACCACTGATGTAAGGAATAAAGGCTGCTCTTTGTTATGCACATAGGACTTTATTTTTAAGATTTTGTGCTTTGGTTTTAAATGTTTAAACGGACTAGCCCCAGAATACCTTTTAGAGCTAGTGGAATCATACCAGCTATCACGCACTGCAAGATCACTACACGCGAAACTTCTTGAGACTCCCACAGTCAGATGGCGCTTGGTGAAAAGGCTTTTTCTATTGGTGGGCCTAAATTGTGGAACAATATCAACGTTGACACCAGGAAAAGTGAAAACATTGTCACATTTACAAAAAGGCTCAAAACTGAATTGAGGACTGTTTTCATTGAAACTGAATGATGTCACTTTTTGGTCTCGGAGGTTTTGAGGATGAGAGTAGATCAAGTGTTTGTTAATATGTGTGAGTGGAAGCATGATGAATTGATTTTATGTTAATCCTGTTTTTAATTTTAGTTCAGCGCCTTAGATCACACCATTTTTGGCGAATTTCAGGACTAATACGTTACATTAGCCTACATTATGGAACTTCATCGTCATTCCTAGATCATTTTCCAAGCGTCCGCTGATGCCCCTCAGAGTGACGTATTTCTCATTGATGACATCAGTTTCAACCTGTCCCCCTGCCCCTCTGCCGCCGACTGTGACTTTGAACTTGGAATGTGCGACTATACTGCCCCACCCAAGGGAACGTTTCAAGATACCTATTGGAAACACGTCAGAGGGATGTATTCTTCCACAATAATCCCTGCTGACCACAGCACTGGGACACCCCAAGGTAAACAAATTATAATAATTATTGTTACAAGTACGTGCGTACCTCCCCCAAATGTTTTGTGCTAGGGCTCGTTCCGCCGTGACGGGCTGGTCTTCAGTGAGTTAAAGCATTTTGTGACTCCGAGACTAGAAAGCCCCCCTCTAAATACTCCTAACAACAGCCTTAATTAATTAGAACTATTCTTTCAGATTTTCTTTTTGTTTTCGTCCTTTTTTTTTGGGGGGGGGGGGTTGTTGAAAGGGTAAGGAGCAGGATTAGGGATTCGGTAAGATATAGGGTTGAGAATAAGGACGGGGTTAGGGATAGGTGCGTGTACGTACGCGCCCCTAGAGCAAAACGCATGGGGGGGGGGGGGAATTACGCACAAATAACAACAGCCAACATATTGATATGGCAGCGACAGAAAGCTACGCAAGTATAGCAGTTTCATATTCACACATCCTCATATTCTTTTATTCACCTTTCAGCGGTTTTTATTTGTTTTTGTTTTTTTTGTTTTTTCATTTAGGTATGTTATTATGGCCTGACGAAGGGTTTAATATCTAAAAGGTTTCCCCAGTTTCTTCGATTTTTTAATGGTTTTGGAGTTTGCTCCATGGATATAACATTATTTCTGCTTCTAACGCCGGGGTTCGCAAAATACACACTTTTTTCCCCAACGTTTGATTTCTGGGCAGGCCTTGCAGCAACTCCACGAATTTTCTGTGTGTGTGTTTTTAAAGAGGTAAAATGTATGTTTCATTTGATTATTGTCAAATTACAGAACTGTAATTGTCAGATCGAGGGAAAGTGCTTGTGGGTGCATTTGTGTATGTGTGTGTGTATTGATGTATGTGCACACGAGCATGTGGAAGTTTGGGAAAAAAAATTCTTGTCCATAATCAAAATCAAGTTTGGAGTTGAATGCTGTGTTGAGAAAATCCATAAACTCTCGGATAGGCGTGGCCAAATTTTAAAAAAAAGCAGCTGTTAATTAAGCTATCGGCGATTTCCATAACGATTTTATTTAGCTACTTCCATTATGGTTTTATTCAGTCATTTCCATTACGATTTGATTTTACTCAGCTATTTCCATTATGTTTTTTTTTCAGCCATTTCCACCATGGTTTTACTCAGCCATTTCGAATATGGTTTTATTCAATCCTTTCCATTATGGTTTTATTCAGTCATTTCCATTATGCTTTTATTCGGCCATTTCCATTATTGTTTTATTCAGCCATTTTCATCATGGTTTTACTCAGCTATTCCCATTATGGTTTTACTCAGTCACATTTCCATGATGGTTTTATTCAGACATTTCCATTATGATTTTTCTCATCCATTTTCGCAATGGGTTTACTTGGCCATTTCCATTATTATTCTATTCAGCCATTCCCAATATGGTTTTGCTGAGGCATTGCCAATTCCATTTGCAGTTTTGCTCAACTATTTCCATTCCGGCTTTATTCAGCCATTTCCATTATGATTTTACTCAGCCACTCCCGTCAAGGCCTCTGTTTCTTTCTCTAAAAGGTAACTACATGGAGATAGACTTTTCATCAGAAACTGCACCATCTGTTGACCTCATTAACCCACAACTGCCCAAAACTCCAGCTGCCTGTCTGACGTTCTGGTACACTGGACACGGATACGGTCAGTGACTTCTATTGTAGAGTGATATATTAGCACTAACCAAATGGCGGAAATATGTCGGTCAAAGTTTTATTGTTGCCATTGCTTTGTTGTGACATGTCTTTGTGTTTGCACGGTTAAGCTGGGTTTTCATGTGTACGGCAGCGGAAAAGTAAAAAACCCTTCAAGTAGGGAAATGGAGAGAATGGTTTCATGTGTACGAAAACGCCATTTCCGTACACATAGAAGCACTTTTTTTTTAAACTTCTTGATCAGTTGATGGATTTTTGCGGTTTCCGTTGCCGTTTCCGTTTCGGTACACATGAGAACCCAGCTTTAGAGATTCTGCCAGGCCAGTCTGACAAAATGCCAGTAATAAAGAAGGGACTTCGTTCTGATTATATGTCCTACTGCCAACCACAAAGACTATCATGTAACAGACTATCTAGAGGCGTACATAAATTTAGGGTTATCCTGGCATGGAGTTTACTCACTGAAACTATGTTGCGCGTCTAATAGACTCAGAAGCAATTAAAAACGTATGCAATTATTTTGTTTCTGGGAGGTTTTTTACTTGAAATTCCATGCATTCCTCAATGAGATCATTGCCCATCTTCCCATAGTTTAAAAATTTTTAAATATAGAAAAATGTGGGTACGTGCTTTAGAACGCAGATGCATTTTTAGTGTTCCTAACCGTACGTCCTGGGTCTCACAGACTCACAGACACTATACTTTTAAAGAGGATTTTATAGTCATACTACATATTGATTATTCTGGGTGATCTCCGGCTATTGAGAAATGAAAATGTGAGCTTCAAAGTTTCAGCTCTATATGATGTTGTGTTAATTTTGTATACATACAGGAAGCCTGAAGGTCCTCACTAACACCATTAATAGCCGAACGACCTCTCTAATGGCCAAGGATTTTCTACCAACTGCTACCAGGGACCGCAAGGAGCGTGCATGGCGCCAAGTTCGTTTGGACTTCAACAGTACTGTTCCATACCGCTTGGTGTTTAGGGCCTTGTCATCGACGTCGGGATTTTCCGATGGACAAGGTGGCTTTTCATCCTATGATGTGGCAATTGCTGTCGATGACATAGTCCTTGTAAATGACACATGTGCCAGTTTGGATGCACCAAAGATAGATGGACACGGGCCGCGCCATTTAGATCGTATGTTCTGATGTTTTGACATCTTACCTAATACATAGAATGTTACCATTTAATACTGTGATAACCTCAGTTACAAAGAATATTTAAAAAATCAGTAAAACACAATGACTTCATTTATGCAGGATATTACATTTGGAGACCCAGTTGGAAAAACAACCGTGGTCAAATTAATATCCATGAAACTAATAAAAAAAAAAAAAAGATTTTTAAAGTCCCGAAGTGCATTGTTAATGGATATAAAGAAAAGCAACCTGTTTCATCGGAGGGAGGCTTTTCTTAAGTTAAAATAAGCAAACTGGGCTTTGGGACAAAATAGGCATTGTAATAGTTCTTCCATGTGGGTCTTTGTTTTAATCCTAGGACGACTGAATGTCAACATTTCATTATTTCAACCACTATTAGGAATACGAAACAAACACAGCATTACTGTTCCATGTACATATTTTACAGTTAGACTATGCTTCACCAGTCGTGTCATAACTGTTGTCAGAATAATTAGAATAAAGTAATTCTGTGCACCAAACCATTTTTCTGTTTGGTGTATCTGTTTGATTCTTGTTATGTCTGTGATAATGAGGTGATTAATCATATTATAAAGGCCTCCAAATTATGAAAGGCTTTACAAACTCTCACCTAAGTTCTTCAAAATATCATATTTCCCTTAGAAAGACGAGAAGGTGTGCTTGGGTACATTTAAAAGGTCTTGAAGTTGGCTAATTTTTTATTTTTTTTTTGATTTTGAGCCACAACTGAGTTGAACAGAAGAAAATGTTCCGACATTTTGAGCGAAAAGAAAAACGCAGTTTCTCCCAGTAGAATTAAAAAGTATGACAGGAAATTTCGTTCTGCCCCTCAGTTTACACATTGGTGATCGAACCTTAACTCTCAGAATCACATCTGTGTATTCCTTGAGTCAGCGGGGGAACTTTTTTTTTTTTTAACCGGGCAAGGGCTTTGTATAATATAGACATTCGCTCAGAAAACTGTGAATGCAATATTTAAACCCATAGGCACTGTCTCATCAACTACCGTACCTCCTCTGTTTTCAAGCCTGCCTTCCAGGCTACGGGAAACATAAAATGAAGCTTTCTTGCATAAAGTTCGTGTGTCAGTGAAGTGGAAATATTTATAATCACTTTCAGATGGTGTCAGCTGTCATTGTAATAAAGTTACAATTCATTGGCTTTATCATGAAACCGCGCACATGCGAAGGACCTGATTTTATATGATTAAAAAAAAGAAGAAAAACGTTTTTGGTTAAAATAAATTTACCTCTTGTATTAAAGACACGTATGGTTATATAAATAAACATTTGAAATATTGTAATCTTCCCTTAACTAATACAAAAAAAATCAAATCCGTTCAATGAGTTCACAGAACATTTGGCAAAAAAAAGAATTGTGCAAGTACACTTGTGCTGTTTCATGATAGAGCCAGAGTTATATTTATGAGAGTAATACTGAACACTGCAGACATGAAACCAGCTATATCAATTTCCAAATATTTGTTAGTCCCATCTTTCCTTTCACCAGTACATTCAGCCTTTTTAAACTCCCTAAAGGGGGGGGGGAGGAGGGCGGGGGGGGGGTGCCGAATGCACCTCATGACCTCAAACAGATTGTTCGTTATTTATCAGATGTAAGCTTAATAAAGTCCTTGTGGATTTTGTGAGATCCTTATCAGTTTACAATCAAGACAAATGGAATTGCAAATAATAGAAAAAGCGAGTAGCCTAATAATTTATCTCAAGATGAAAAGCATATTAAACTCAGGATAATGTCTGCTCTAAATTGAAACCAGTTTGTTAAAGGTGCACCTCATATCTCTAACATAGAGTAATTACTTTCACTTTAGAACGTGGTTTGTGGTGACAGTGTGTAAAATCTCAAATTTTTTATTTACTTTTTTTTTTCTGTAGCTTTGAACAGAAGCAAAAAAAAAAAATAATCGATTTGCTCTAGATCTCTTTTAATTTAAATTGTGTTCATATTGAAAAATAGCACCAGAACTAATTATTGATGTCTAAAAAGTGAGGAAAGCATGTAAAAACAGGATCAAAAATGAGGAGGAGAAAAAAATGTCCTTTACATTATTATTATCAGAAGTGAGAAGTTAAAACATTATACAGTAGGGGGCCCTATCCTTTTACATGATGTATTTTTTGTAGTTGTTGTTGTTGTTATTATTGTTGTTTTTGATCAGACAGTTGCTGATATGAAATGACATGAATAAACTTTATATGTGAGAAATAAAAACCACAGAAAATCTGTATGGTCGCTACAAGGTTTGAAGCAAAGTCAAAATACGGCAAACAGAAAAAGTTGTATGTTGCGTTTTATTGTATCGTTTCTGTATTATTTCTTACCGGAGGGTTTGCTGCATACAACTTTTTCTTTTCGACATATTTTGACCATAATTATGTCAGGTAAGATATCATTTGATTTATTTTGTTCTGTCTTCTTTTCATATAGCCAAGACTGCCCTGTTTGGGTGTGATTTTGAACAGGCAACCACGTGTACCTTCACCAATGACAAGACGAATCGGAATTTTAACTGGCAACTGTTCTCGTTTAACTCCCGACACAGCGCGGGAACTGGACTGGACTTTGATCACACGAAATATAACAGATATGGTGAGTGAAACTGTACATTATAAAAACCACAGAAAGTCTCTTGGGAACGCAACGAGGCTTGAAGCAAAGTAAAAAAAATATGTCTTCGAGCCTAGCCTCCATTCATGGACGTGTTGCGCTCCGAAAATCTTAGTCTGGACTGGCAGCTGAGTACTGTATTGATCATTCTAGAATTTGATTTTTTTTTTTATTTGTCCAGTTAGGCCGTATTTTATTGGTTCAGTTTTCCTTCCTTTACACTTTTTGTTTTCGCCTGAAGACGGTAAATATACTGAAAGCTTGATTTGTGTTCGCTTTTCCTTTTCATGTTATGGTATTGTTTTTGTATTATTTCTTATTTGAGGCCAAAGGCTTTGCCACATTATGAACCACATTCTTTGAGTGAGACTTTGCGTGATCAACACATAAAATTTTGGATCAGCAAAGGCTGAATTCAATTTTAAAGTTTAATTTAATAAAAAAAATTCTAGAAGACATATTTTTGTTTTTTGTTTTGGGGTTATTTATTACTGACACGGGGACTGGCACAATACATTTTTTTCTTAGATCACATTTTAACGGTTACATAATATTTATTATGCTGTCTAGCCCACAAGGACTGGGAGAATTCAACAAACTTGCCCGTGGCGACCTTAGCTCTTGTTTGTACTATCTCCATTTTCTGAAAAACTGGAGATCTATTAGAGGAATCAAAATGTACACTTTGACATTGATTAAAATGCGTTTTGGCATTTATCGTGCTGTTTTACATTTCCGATTAATCACAATCCTAAAGCCTAAAAACGTTTAACGTCGAATTTCTCAGTTGTGCAAAAAGTGAAGCTGGAACAAACAAAAACCAAGGTCGCGATTTACTAAGTGGTTTTCAAAGAGTTTTATGCAAAACAGGGAGTAGAGCTTCTGGCAGTGATGTCAGCTGTGCAGCTGGATGCCATGTTTGTGGTAGATCTGAAGATCTGTGATTAAACTTGTTTTTTTTGCTACGGTGTCTTCGGATTGTTGACGTGCAGTGAACAAAATACTGTTCTGATACATAATTCATAGCAGTTAAGTTGTATAGGTATAATAATAATAATGGAGATCATTGACATAGCGCCTAATCCAAACAAGTTCCATCTAGGCGCTTTACAGAAAGTCTTGTTCTCTCGATTTGCATCTCTGTGTGTGTGTGTGTCTTTCCCTCTCCCTCTCTCTCTACCTCTCTCTATCTCAGCAAATTGTAACGCAGCCTGTTAGGCGCAGTTCACAACTCATAACAGTTCACAACTCACAACTATATTATAAAGTATTATAAATGATATTTGAATATATTAATATTTAATAATGAATAATAACTTTTTGGTGGTGGTGGTTGGGGGGGGGGGGTGATAGTGATAAATGTTAATCTATTAATTTTAATTTTGCCCGGGCAAAATATCACCTCTTTCTTGTTGGCACTGGGAAAAATAGAGACTAACTGATGTCTCAGCTCTGTGACATGATCAAAATCAGGCACATGTCCATGCCTAATAGAGCCCAACCCTATTAATGACCAGGCCCTAAGCTCTTTACAGCATTTATTTCATAGCTAACTCTTTCTCTCTCTCTCTCTTTCTCTCCCCCCCCCCCCCCTCTCTCTCTCTCTCTCTCTCTCTTTCTTTCAGTAAATAAAAAAGGAACAAAATTCACCCATGGTCAGAGTGTGAAAAGATGGCTCTTCAGCCAACTTCAGCCATGCTATGAACTTTTCAATTTTTCTCAAATACTGGAGCAAAAACATAATATTTCAGTGTTTAATTCCTTAATTTATCATTGACTGTCCACAGGTCATCATATCTACATGGATGCTTCAGGTCAAAAATACAATGCTACATCCAGACTGATAAGCAAAACATTTACTAATGACAAATTCATGTGTTTGGATTTTCACTACTCCATGTACGGCCGGGATGTGAATAGACTGAACATCTACCTGTCCCAGGGCCAAACCACCCAGCTGTACTGGACACAGGCTGGTGACCTGGGCCCACGCTGGCACCATGCAATGGTAGAGATTGGTCAAAGTCCACAGCCAACACAAATCATCATGGAAGGTGTAGTTGGCAGCTCCATTCAAGGAGACATCGGACTGGATGATATCTGGGTCTATGACCAAATCTGCCCAGCTCCAAGTAGGTCATACTTACTCTTGACATAGTTTTAACTGGTTTGCCATGAAATTGTACCATTTTAAAAGTAGTTATTTTCAGTATATATATAGTACCTGAAAGTGATTATTTTCAATGTACAATTGTAGTACCGTTGTCGAAATGGTTATATTAACATGAATAGAGCACTGTGAATATTTTCAATGCAGAACCCTACTTGAAAGTGGTTATACTGAACATGAATATAGCACTTGAAAGTGATTATTTTCAATATGCAATGCCAGGGCAGTTATTTACGACCTAAAACTTTCACTGAAATGTTCCATCTGACTGTGATTATTGAATAGATGGGTGAAACAGAACCCATGATGATCAATGGATTGTTAAATCGAGTGACAGATTGATTTAGAGACTGATGTAATGACTGATTTTTACCAGATAAATGCACATTTGAAGACACCCAGCTGTGTGGATTTGATCAGGATAATCTGGACCAAATCGACTGGCAGGTAGTACCGGCAGCCTGGCCCACTGGCTGGGGACCTCAGGTAGACCACACCTATGGGACTAGTAGAGGTGAGCTATTGTCTATTTTGTCTCTCGCAACACAATTTTTTTGTTTTTGTTATTTGGGTACATTTTGTCGGAATTATTGTTTGTTAGTTTTTTAAAACATAATTATATATTTCTTTTTGTAGGGTCACACAGCCAAAATACTCAAATCAGCTTTTAGCAAATTTTAGCAGAATAGTCACTGTGGTCTGGTTGCCAATACAAGTTATTGTGGTCAATTGGCTAAACCAAATCATAGCCCTAACCCTAATTCTAACAATTTCCAAAAACTTGAATGTGTATGCAGGAAAATCTCATTTGGCCATGTGGTGCTAGTCTTTGGGGAAGGGGGGGGGGAGGGCTGAGTCTGAGTTTGGGTTTTATGGCACGGCAGTACAATAATGGTTATTTTTGCTTTTCTTATTTGTTCGGATACTTTATTTAGGTTTGATATTCAGAGCTTCATCAATTAAATTTTCACAAATAAAATTTAAAAGTGCCATATAGAATTTATTACATTGATAAAGTTCTCAAAAATTGTTTTGTATAGATGCAGAAGGAATTTTGTCAATGTGTATAAAAGTCTTAAATCAAGTTGTAGATTCTTAACATATTTTAGAAAGAACAAAATTTACTGTGGGCCCATGTCACAAAACAATTCGTTCATGAATCTACAGGCATAGTGCCTTCTTCAGATATCTGTGAAATTGACAAATTCAGTTAAAATATGTTTTACTGATAGCTGAAAATTACATGCCGCGCCACACATTTGGGGAGATCTTCCCCCCTGCATAAAAAAAAAGTGGTTCATGAGGTGGGTATGACCCTGACGGAGTCTACTAAGGACTGTTATTTCACCTCTCCGATTTCGCTTCGGGGCCTGGGTCTACTGTCCAAGTTGATCTTGAACAAAGTGTAGTCCTTTTGATATTTATTCATTCCATTTTCCAGCAATTAATTTAAGGAGATATTAATGCATGGACATTTCTCCACTGGGGAATAAAGGTAGTAAAGAGTTGTAATGAAGCTAGAGTAGAAAAGCTTTGTTTCTTGGGGATCGCAATTAACAGCTTTGACCGTATGGTGTTTTTTTTATTGTTGATGTCTTGTTGCAGTGTCACTTTAGCCAACTGTTTTTGTCTGTATAGATAACAGTGGTAGCCGCCAAGAAGGAATGGAACAGGAGAATGGAAAGGGATGGTTTTTTAAATTAGATGGGAGATAAACGGTTTGTTCCTGCTAAAAAGGGCTTTTTCTAGAGTTCTTACCCTTCATTAAAATAAGATGCATCTGGAAACCACGTGCTGCATCACTGCTTCTAAGCAGTCCTCTCCCTATATTGTTTGTTACATCAAGCCTTGGCCAAACGAGTGTTTTATCTCCTTCCCTGACATGGATGTTGTTTTATGTCCTAGCTGCCAACCAATATGGAAAAAGACAAACAAACATAGTATCAGATTCCAGTTACACTGTTCTGTTTTTGTAAAGAAAAGTATGTGGATTGAAGGGAAGGGGAGTTCTGGTGAGGATGTCTTTAATTACGGTAAAGAGTTAAAAATTATTTGGTTTTATTTATTTGTTTTTCAACAAAGTGAATTTTGGGATTTTTAAAAATCGAATATAGACCGTGTTTCTTATGAAACACTTAAATAGTTAAATAATCTTTGCCAGGGGGCGCACAGGTGTGTGTGTGTGAAAGCTAAGTTAAAATGTGGCAAAACAGTTGTATGATGCAACTTCCTTCAATTTTGCGTTATATTATTGTTTCTGTGTCATGCAATATAGATTTTCTTTTTATCACATTTTGACTTTGCGTTAAACCTTTGCTGCGACCCCACAGATGTTCTTTGTATTTTGTTTTTTTTTTCAAAACATTTTGCCAAAACAGAGTGTATGTACTTTATGGATGATCCCTTTCCTGGCTGTCTTTCAGGGCATTACCTATTGCTGGATATGACTAACACCACCTACAATGACAAGGGCCGAATCTCCACCCGTCAGTACAATGCTTCCTCCGCTCAATGTGTTAGCTTCTGGTACCACCTGACCAACTCTTCCAGCAACAGTCACACTCTTCTAGTCATTTTGAGAGATGCAAGAGGGGTGGAGAGGACTTTGAGTGCTCTGAAGGGATTCTTTTCAGATGTTTGGAATGTTGCTTTTTACCCCATACACCTGATGGATTTGGATAAATTTCAGGTAGATACAAAGTATGTGTTGCTTACCTCGTACGCCTGATGGATTTGGATAAATTTCACGTAAAGTCTGTGTTTCTTACCTCATATGCCTGATGGATTTGGATAAATTTCAGGCAGATCATACAAAGTCTGTGTTGCTTACCTCAAACACCTGACAGATTTGGTTAAATTTCAGGTGGACAGAACTTCTGCGTTGCTTTCCCCATACACGTGATGGGTTTGGATACATTTCTGGCAGATAAAGTTCAATATGTTAATTATTATTGTCAGTGTAGCCAACAATTTCTCTTGCCTGAAATGGAGCCCTAAAGCTGTGACCTTTTTTGACAGATAAATGAACATTTCCGTTTTTTAGAGGATTTCACTTGAAGTGAAATTTTGGTTTCTCTGCTGGGTGAACTTTTCCATTGATATCATCATGAGTTTATTATAGTCAAGAAATGTGAAACAAAAATTATAATAAGCAGAATAAAGTAAAGTAATGTCTTCTTGTTTTGTTTTTTTCTTTTGTATTAAAAAAGTTTATATCATTCAAAATGGCAATTGCAGCATATTTTGTTTTAGTACCTGCTTCCATATTTTCTACCTTAATTATATGGCCCACTTTTCATCTATGCTAACAAATTATAGCAAAATAAATATAATTTTATCTTGTAACAGTTATGGTAACTCGAAGCTAATGACTTCAAATCCTTTTATGGTTATCAAGTTTGACTGTTCACATACAAATCTTATATTTTCCTGTTTGCTGTGGCTGTTGTGCCATGTATTACTGTACACATATATATTCAATTTTATCCCAGGTTTAATTCCTCTTACATGAGCCTTAGTTCATGATTATTATATTGTTCAGGATTGTTAAATCTGTTGTTAAAACTATTATTGATTTATACTCTATCATTGCAGATTGTGTTTGAGGGCCAGTCCTTGGGGCCACGAGGCAGCATTGCACTGGATGACATATCAGTAAGTTTTCTAATTTCTTTCCACAGTCCTCTCTATTCGTGTTTGAATGCTTGACATCTAGTCTGAATACGATTACAGAATCACTATACCTTTGCAAATCTTGACATATGTGGTACTGAACTCATTAGATAATGATGTCAAACCATTATATGCCTAATGTAAACCATGAAATGAAATCTTACAAGGGCATCTGATGACCTTACACGGCTCATCTCCAAAAGGTAACGCAAAAGACTTCATCTTTACATGATGAGCAACAAGTGCTAACTAACTCTTCATTGCATACAGTGTATGGCATCACCATTGATATATATAAACATTTGCGTATTTGAAAAAAGGTTAGCAATATACAGAGGCCAAATGTGGCTTGTTTAACAATTTCATACGATTTTTGCCCCATGGGCCACATGTAGTAAGAAAGTTCCTTTTCTTACAACACTGATTTAAATACACTCACCTTAGTTTGACAAAGCCACTGGAATGAGAAACCCATTTGGTAACTTCACTGTGCTGTTTCTACCTTGGACTTCATGGTAAGCAACCCAGCCAGACAATAGGATTGATGTCAAGTTTGCACACAGTAATGATATCATTCCTTCGTAGGTCCACTGGTTACAACATTGCTCTGATCTGACATTGTTTTGATGTAGGGAACACATCGTATGGTAATCCTACCAATGTCACAGAAATCCTATGTCAGACTGACAGGGATAGTGGCAGGGACTTTACGGTCATTCTGCACAGGGGCAATTATATGTGGCCTATATAGCAAAAACCTTATGATAATGCTATATAGGTCAGAATTGGCTTTGCTAATTTGAATACATGTGTTTTGAACATTGCATGTTTCTCTCCAGATATCCCAAAGTGCATGTGACGAGTTCATCAGCTGTGGCTTTGAGACAAATTCTCTGTGTGGTTGGGAACCAGTTTCTCAGACTGCAGGTCTAGCGTGGGAACCAGATGCCACCTGTAAGTTGGACACTGTAACACTATCAGCTGAAAACTTGCAGCATGGAAGGTCTAGCATGTGAAACTAAAGGATAATATCAGTGCAGTATATTAAATATGAATGTAGTCATAGGCAACGTGGAAATAAATGAAGACAATAAAGGTAGGCAGAAGCTTGAGGGTGTCAGAGCACTAAGAAAATAATTTGGAGAAAATGTGGGGCAATTAGCTTGTTGGTGCCTAGTCTCCTTGTTTGCAGAGACGCAGTGGTCGAATGGTTAAAGCGAGTTTGTATTCTTCTTCCTGGCAAGGCGATTGGTGCCGTAGCATAGGTCGCGGGTTTGATCCCTATCTCGATAATTTGTTTTGTCTTCTTCCTTTCACTCCCACTTCACTTTCATGAGCAATAACTAGACGCATACACTTCTAATTGTCTCCTAATTTCTCAAGGCAAATGAATGGTTTGTTGTTTTTTTCAGGACACTTCTCCCCTTGGTAAATCCATGTATCCAAATTAGACGTGGCTTTCTCAACCATTTAAATTGCAAAAGTATGCAAGGAGAAAGCTATTCACAACCATTTATCAAAATCAATAACAAGTGAGAGATGTGAACCCTGGGAGTATTACTGATAAAAATAATTTTTAGTTAAAACAAATTAATGGTTTAGAAGGCAATACTAAACTGAAAATAACTTTGTTCATTTATTTCCACCGGAACTATAATGGATTCCAGCCAAACAGATTTACTAAGGGAACTTTTAATAGTGTGAATGAATATTTTCAGGTTTTCTTTAGTGTATGATATGGTCAAAAGAATTTGACAATGACTCCATAATTGCGAAGCTTTTCCAGCAACTTTCTCCCAAGTAGTGGGAGATAAACAATGTATGAACTATAATTTTTTTAAATTTTTTAATTATGTACATGTGGAAGATCTCTTAATACCCTAATGAAGGCATAGTGTGGAATGTTTGAACGGGAAAAAAAGTTACAGAAAGACACCTTAAGACTTGATGAAGGCATGATATGGAATATTCAGAGGGACAAATTGCAGTGTTATGTATTAAGAGGCATAGTGATGAAAGTTTACGGAAGGCATGATGTGGAATGTAAAAGGGACAAGAGATAGTATTATTGCTAACTTGAATACTGACTTACTGGTAATACGCTTACTTGTTTCCCATGTTTGGGCAGACATACCGTGTCATAAAGGGTAGTATTGTTGAAATATAATCTGTGGTTCGATCTCTTTTGAGTTTCTCCAAAAATATAGTGTTTTCTGAGGCATTAAAGGGGGATGGATGTTAAATTTTGTGCCAAGTCCTGTTGTGACCCAACACGTTTTGTTTTGTTTTGTTTTGAACTTAATTTAATTTTATCTTTTTTTTTCTTAAGTCATGACTTTTTTAGTTATGTGGTGTCTCCACCCATCTAAATTAGCTAACATTAATACATGTACTGTTGTTGCTGTTATTGCTGCAGTTGTTGTATTAATCTAATTTTATGTAAGTCTTGTAATTTCACTTAGCTAACATGTTAAACTTTTTCATATACAGCTCACTACATGAAGCTCGATCTGACCAAACTAGGGAACTCTGATTTCCATTCTTCCAAAGTCCAATCTCAAGTGATCCCGATACAGAATCTTGATAGCTTCTGCCTTTCTCTTCACTACAGCATGTATGGGGCCAACGTTGGCTACTTGAATATTTCAATTGAGGTAGGATTCTGATCATATTTATGCCCCTTACAGCTTGAAGGCTGCACATCCAATTCATTTGCTGTAAACAGCGGTGTGAAGCAGGGATGTGTTCTTGCTCCTACCTTATTTGGTATATATTTTGCAGCCCTACTCAAGAATGCCTTTGGTCAATGTTCAGGTGGAGTACTTATTAACACCAGAGTGGACGGCTCCATTTTTAATGTTGCCAGACTAAAAGCAAAATCTCGTACAGAGCATATTATGTTACAAGAGCTCCTCTTCGCAGATGATGCTGCAATCGTGGCCCACGATGAAACCACGCTCCAGGCTCTCATCAATAGCCTTGCCAAAGCCTGTGACAAATTCATGCTAAGGATCAGTGTCTCAAAAACTGTAGTTTTGACACAAGGCTTGAGAAACCCCAACCCAATCATGCTGAATGGCTCTCCTCTGGAGCAAGTGGGAAAATTCTGCTACCTAGGCTCAACCATCAGTGGTAGCACAGACATAACAACTGAAATAAATGCCAGAATAGGAAAGGCGGCCACAGCTTTTGGCAAACTCTCAAAAAGGGTGTGGAACAATAGCAAGCTGACCATCAAAACAAAGGTACTCGTGTACCAAACTTGCGTCCTAAGCACCCTACTGTATGGCTCAGAGACATGGACCACCTACTCCAAACATGAAAGATCCCTCAACTCCTTCCACCTGCGCTGCCTACGCAAAATTCTCAAGATCAAGTGGCAAGACAGGATCTCAAATATCGAAGTTCTGAGCCGAGCCAACATTCCATCAACTCAGGCTCTCCTAGGCAAAAAAAGACTGCGGTGGCTTGGACATCTCCACCGTATGGAAAATGATCGCATCCCCAGACAAATTCTCTACGGGGAACTTGCTACTGGCAACCGACCCAGAGGTAGGCCACATCTGCGATTCAAAGACACTTGCAAGGTCACGATGAAAGCATTCAACATCGACCCCAATGAATGGGAGAACCTTGCAAATGATCGAAGCAGATGGAGACAAAAATTGCGCAGTGGCACGCTCGCAATAGACTTCAAGGCAAAAGAAACATACCTGACAAAACGACAGAGGCGGAATGAAAACACTCGCCAAAGTGAACCCAAAAGACTGACCTGCAATCACTGCCATCGCACTCTCGGGTCAAACATTGGTAGAATAAGCCACGAGAGAAGCTGTCAGTCAAAGTGAAAGTGAATATTCTAGCTGCTAAGACCGTCTGTAAAGACGCTAAAGGCCATATATACATCTGACAAAGCATGTATTTTTATCTCTAGGATAAGTTTCACTTTTTAAATTATCATACAGTTTTATTTAGTCACATGCTAAGACTGGAGACTATGTAGTTATAGTAATGAAATTCTAAGGTATCAGTCCATTTGGTTCTCATACAGCCCTGGAATTGCAGATATCCCTTAAAAAAAAGCCGTGGAATTTAAACATTTGAGACAAAGACCAGAGATAGTGGATCCTTCCTGAAACAGTTCTGAAGTTCTTCTTAGATTATGAAAAGAAGTGGAAAAGAGTGGGGGGAGGGGGGGATTTTGACTTTTCATGAACAGTATTTTGTTGTTGTTGCTGTTTTTTTCATTTAGTTGCATCTAAGTAACCCCGGAATTTAACATTTTGGCTTGGGAAAAGCCCTGGAAAAAAACATTCTCAAAGAGGTGAAGGAACTTGGGCTGTCTTGCATTGTTCTATGTTATTTTATTGCACTAATATATGTTTTGGATTGATGCAGAATGAGAGACGAACCATTTTCTCAGATTTCATGTCATGTGGATAGTTGCATATAATGGTGAGCCCAGAAGCAGGACTTTGTGGAGTTAACTGTACAGCTCTGGGGCTGTCTTGTTTGGGGTTTTGTTTTAGGGGAATTGGAAGGAGAAAGAAGGGAAAAGCTACACAGTACAGTCGCTTAATTTAATGTCTCTGGGAAATGGATTAAACTGATTTTCAGGGTTTGAAATACCTCTGAGCAGGAGAAATAACCACCACTGTGCTATTTGCTCAGTACAATAGATATCATTACTTCCCTTGTTGCAGACCACCGGACTGTCTCCCATCTATACCTTACAGGAGCTCACACAAGCATGCACACATTTCTTTTCTGTGAAAATGTGGTCAATTACAGCAGTAGTTTTTGTTCGTAGCTGGTTGGTTTGTGTGTAATGAACCATATTCTGTTCAATAAAGGTGTAATATGGTGGTTTGTCCTATTTCATTACGTGGAAAGTTTTTAGACTTTTTTCAGATAGGCCACAGAGGAGTAAGTGCCTCAACGTATCACGGGAAATCAGTTGGTTTGCCAGTGGTGGATCTACTATGAAACTAACGAAGCTTAAGCTTCAAGTCCCTTAATTCTGGAGGGGCCCTGAAGAAACTTTTTTAATGAGTGAATTTTAGACATTATTCTATTGTTGATGGTTTCAAAGGGGCCCTATTACAGTTCAAACCTCAGGGTCCCAAAAATGTGGGTCCTCCACTGTGGGTTGGACTACGCCCTAAGCAGGATTTGGACCTGGGACTTTTCGCACCCATGCCAAGTGCTCTAATTCTAACCAACGGGCTATTGTATTGGCATAGCATGGTGTCTTCTTGACAAATTGTATCCTGTGGATGGTCTTCTTGAATGAAGCTAGAACAAAAGTCTGACTTTTGATTTTGCTGAAAAATTTTCCAACTTGAGAAAAAAACGTAAACTTACTTATTTCTCTTGTTGCTATTCCTTACCACCCATACCTTTTATTTGGTATTCATGTTGTAATTATCTTTTCTGTAACTTTCAATGTCTTCTAGGTGGATTATCCGCAACGGCAGTCCATTCCTGTCTTCAGTGTGTATGGAGAGCAAGATGAAGATACCTGGAAAACAGTAACCATTGATAAGCCTCCTGATGTTGATCTGGGAACATTCCGAGTAAATACTGCGGTTGCATTTCATCTGATTGACAATGACAGAGTGTTTCGCATTCGAGGCTTTGCAATCTAAACAAACCTTGTTTCCTTTTTTTTTTTTTGTTACATTTTGACTTTGTTCCAAGCTCTGCTGAGATTCCACAGATTTAAGGTAGTTTTTCTTTTTAGATAATCTATTTTCTCAGTGTTAACAGGTTTAAGTATTCTAATTGTTAAGAATTTTTACAGACTTCATTCTGATATCGGAAAAAGTTTTGTTATTTACAGAAAATGGACTTGGGGTATTGGTAGGTTGTAGGCACTGTTAACCTACCGTTTCATGATTTCTAGACTTTATGAGACTGTACCACTGGAAGTGGAGTTTAGTCCTTAAATAAGGAGGCCTAATAATTTTTTAGTCCTGAAACCAGGAGTCTTAGGTTTGAGTCCTTAAACTGAGAGACCTCAATTTTAGTTTTTGAACCAAGAGATTAAGAATGAATTGTTTTTTTTCAGATGATTCGCAGGCGGTGCTGTTGTACCTCAAGAAGACTTAAGATTTTTATGTGATTTATCTTATGAGTACGGAAAGTTTAATTGAATAGCCTAGTTGGATGTGTGTTTTTTGTATTGAGGCAAGTGGAATGTGAAACTTAAACATTAGAACCAGAAGATAAATAGGTTGTCACCAGAAGGCAGATTTTTTTCTTTAGGCATCAGATAAAATGCGGATTTTGTGTTTACTTTTCCCAGTTTGTCATCACTGGAAGCACGGCAGAGAGTCCTGACAACTCCAAACCTGGATATATTCTTGTTGCCAATATTGTTTTCTCAATGCCCTCATGTAAAGACGGTGAGTATTTTTGGGGACATTGATTATTTCATGCCATATGTTACGAGTTGGGTTATATGGAATTATTGGTGTTACGACTGCATTTAAAATTTCGAGAGGTTTTTAGGAATTATTCTTCCATACCATGCCACATATACTAATAACAATTCGAATAAGTTTTATCAAGGACCTGCAGGGCCACAAATTTATTTACTTTAAAATCCCTAACAAATTTCGTCTAGCTCTTACATACTGAAAAGACAACATCAGCAGCATCAAATGAAAATTCAATAATATATCACTAGAAGTCTCCTCTAGATTCCTAAAAGATTATATCGTTCTGACTCATTCACAATTTAATTATTACTTATCTATCTTTCAGATATAGTCTGCCTACTATCTAACAAATAATATCCTAATGTCTCAGACGACAATGTTAACTCAGTTATATGTGCCTACCGCTTATAAAGGATCAAACTCGTCAATACAACCTGACGTAGTTAAGTTAGATCTAGATCTACTCTAGGATGGGCTGGCAATCCCCAGCCTCATCCAGACACATCAATTTCAATTTACAAATGTGTATACCAGACACTCATGCTAGATCTAATTGCAAGTTAAAATACATTGTAGTCTTGCATTCTTCGGTAGCACTTCTACTGGAAAATTTAAGGTCAGCTTCACGTTCATCGTTGAATCAATAGACAAACACTTACACTTGGTCCCTGATACGAGATCAGGGAGCCGGAGATAATAGCAGTGGATAATTCGTGGAAAGCGTATGGTCTCATTCCAATGTCTATCATAGGCATAGACATGACTATAACAATCTTCTGATTCTCTCTGGCTGAATCACGCCGACTGCCTTCACAGATGGATATTTCTGCATGGAGTGTCCAAACATAGGAATGGCCACGCTTATATACTGCGCAGCCATCTGCAAATCCCCAGCCAACTGCCCAAATTTGATTGGTGCATCCATTTCGAGCTCAGCTCGTAGTATTAATAGATTCTGCATGGAAATCGGTCACGGCCTTGCACTAGTAACAGACAAGGTCAAATTAACATATCAAAACCCTTACTAAAGTCTCCAACCCTCTACGTTTTATGTACGAATTTACTATTTCCCTTTTACTCACCCCTTCTCTTCCCTGTTAGAGTTCATCAAAATCACGGGGTCGAGAACTGCACCGTCACTGCTAACCCATCCATTTATTCTATCTTGCCCCACTTTCTTTCCATCTCTAAGAAAAAGCGTTACAAAAACAAACTGTCCACGAGAATAGTTCAAGGACATTTGCACTGGCTAAAATCAACGAGACCATGAAATAAACAAGCCGTGACCCAGCACGACACTTCTAGTCCTAACCCTGACACCATACACTGTATAAATATTCTTGAACAAAAATCATTATGTACCATGTTTACCCTAGACAAGTCTGCTTCACAAAAAAAATCCTATTCGGCCTCAGGAGTTATCTCCCTTTCCAAGGTGGCCACTGAAACATCAACAAGTCAACGTGGGATGAAAACCAAAGTTAAGAGGTGAGTCAGCATGCAATAAAACTCTTCTTTGTCGATGTTTTCCTAATAAAATCCTGTATTAGCATGTCCTCAATCTCTCCATAGCAGAAACAAATGAACTTAATCATGTCTTTTTCTCCACATGGCTAGGAAGGTGCGTCCCAAAAATGGGACGCTAGGCACGAAAGGGACATTTTCCCTGTTTCTGTTGAGAGTGCTGGGATTGGAAATTTCGCTAAATATCCTTTCCTAATGCTATTTTCTCAATTGACAGTTAAATATTCAATGGCACTGGCCACCATTTAAGGCTGGGACTGGTAACTTACACACATTACTGATTGTTTTGGAGATATTTCATACTCTGATAACGAACAGGGTGTCATTGTTTCTTTTGGAATTTTTCCCCTCAGGCTGATGACGGTGAATGAAGCCTTTGGTATGCTGGAGGAGGAATGTGATGATTTTTCACATGCAGATGTCTTTCTTGAGCCTCCATCCAAGTATTCAGACAGTGACATAACAAAATAGACAGTGGAGATGAAGATGGCCTGGACGCAGAGATGAATAATCTCTCCCGTCGACAGTTATCATCTGGATGCTCTATTACAATACCTTCAAGGGGCCAGCAGAAAAGGGTCATTGACAGACCTATTGATAATAGTAACAGTGGCGGGCTATCTTATTCAAGCAGAACCCTACCAAGGCACCGGCACAACTAGAATTATCCCTGGTCTTGGAATGGCAGGGTCAGTTGTCATGGATCTGCTGTCTGAACTTGAAAGAAGACCTCACCATGTGTTCTTTCACAATCTTTTCACTTCTTTGCCTCTTCTGAATATCATAAACGAGAGTGGCATGAATGCAACAGGAACTTCTCGTGCAAACAGACTGGACGGATGCCCCATCCAGTCAGTGGAAACCCTGAAAAAATCAGAACGCAGGACATATTGTTGTCTCAGTTGGTTCCACAGTTCATGGAGTAAATCCTGTGAAAATGGTCAGATGGTCAAAGGCCCAACACAGAGAGGTCTTCATTGGGATGCCGTTTGTCCTTGATCCATACAACAGGTCAAAGGAAGGCACAGACAGAATGGACCAGAATATTGCAAAGTATAGGCCAGAGATTCGGCTGAAGAAATGGTGGTGGCCGCTTTTTCTGTCCTCCATATCGGCTTCAGTCCATAACTCTCGGCAACTGTATCGCAGGAGTGCAGCCAGCTCAGCAAAACCACTGGTCTTCATCAGAGAACTTGCCATGGCATACATCTGTAGATACCGATTGTAGCATCTGCAAGCTACCCCGTGTCCTTCCCCGTTGCTTTGTTATACTGGTGACTGAGCACGTGTTCACTTCTTTTTTCATTTTATTGTTGACGTTCGCCAGAGTGACCTTGCCCTCCCTTCCTTGTGAGTAGTTTTTTCCTCGTAAATATTAGTATGTTCCCGAACATTCGATCAAGGTGTGGAAGAAGATGTTTACGCCAGATTTGGCCTTGAGTGATGTAACCATAAAGCAGTTAAATCGAGGCAAGGCAGCTGGACCAGATCAGATCCCACCAGAGGCGCTGAAGGCAGATGCTGCTGGGGCTGCAGAGGGTCTGCATTCACTATTTTCGAGGATTTGGATCGGAGGCAAGTTTCCAAAGGACTGGAAGGAAGGACACCTCGTGAAGCTTCCAAAAAAAGGGGACCTCAGCAATTGTAGTAACTACAGAGGAATCACACTTCTCTCCATCCCAGGAAAGGTTTTCAATCGGATTATTCTCAAGCGAATACAGAATGCAACAGACCCAAAACTTCGTGAGGAGCAAGCTGGTTTCAGGAGTAATCGATCAACCACCGACCAGATCGCCACGCTACGCTGAGAATCATAGTAGAGCAGTCGCTAGAGTGGAACTCCCAACTGATAGTGAACTTCCTTGACTACGAGAAGGCCTTTGATAGCATCGATAGAGAAACACTGTGGAGAATATTGAGACATTATGGAATCCCAGAGAAGATGGTGAACCTTATTAAGAGCATGTACGAGGGGACAAGTTGCAGAGTCATACATGATGGCGAGCTTACCGACAGCTTTGATATCAAGACTGGTGTTAGGCAGGGTTGTTTGCTGTCCCCATTTCTGTTTGTCCTGGTGATTGATTGGCTTATGAAAGAAACCACCAGTGGAGGAAGAAATGGCATACAATGGACCCCATGGACACAGCTGGACGATCTAGATTTTGCAGATGACTTGGCACTATTGTCGCACACACACGACCAGATGCAAGCAAAGACTACAGCTCTAAACAAAATTTCAGAATCTATTGGATTGAGGATACATCCTGCGAAGTCGAAGGTCCTAAAAATTGTTGCAACCCCAAGCGCACAAGTCAGAGTAGGAGATCAACCACTGGAAGATGTAGAGTCCTTCTGCTATCTTGGTAGTATCATTGACAATAAGGGAGGAACAGAGGCAGAAGTCAAAGCACGAATTGGAAAGGCACAGGCAGCTTTCACGTCCTTCAGCAAGATTTGGAGAACCAAGGATATATCTCCAAAAACAAAGCTGAGGATATTCAACTCGAACGTGAAGTCAGTCCTGTTGTATGGATGTGAGACTTGGAATGCGTCCCAGGCCTGCATAAAGAGAATCCAAGTTTTCATCAACAAATGTTTGAGGAAGCTACTTAAGATCAGATGGACAGACAAGGTCAGCAATGAAATTGTATGGAAAAGAACAAGACAGAGCCCAGTCAGAGAGGAAATTGGTAGGAGGCGATGGAGATGGATCGGCCACACTCTCAGGAGGCCAGGAAACAGCATCACGAAGAAGGTATTGGATTAGAATCCCCAGGGCAAGAGATCAAGAGGAAGGCCGCGCGGAACGTGGAGAAGAGCCAGAGAAAATGATGTGCAACGAAGCGGAAAGACTTGGAATAATGTAAAGAGGCTGGCCCATGATAGAGAGGGATGGAAAGTGTTTGTTGGTGGCCTATACCCTGATCCAGTTTGAGAAAGGCAATGATGATGATGATGATGATGTAACCTGGTGACGTATTGATACGTGATTGGTTAGTTTGTGTGTTTCGGGCGAGGGCAGTGGTTACGTTTATTTCGGGAACTTTCTATAGAAATACCTTTGTATATGGACCCATGTGAGTGGTTGGTCGGTGAGTAAGTGAGTTTTCCTTTCCGTGTGGCGTAAGATATTTAGTTGTTCGCGGGTGCCTTCCTAGTATTTTATTGTTAAGATACAGTTATTAAACTTTAGTATTATTTAATCGATCGTCGGATCTCGTGTTTTTTATTCTACAGCTGTAATAGTTTCGTTTTCTAAAGGGTTGTAGATAGATCAACTAACTCCCCCCTACTATAACGTGCTAGAACAACCTCAGCCGTTACACCGATGCAGAGATGGCGATGACCTAACAAGAGGTCGTCAACGAGCAATCAACAGCCGGAGATCAGAGGGTGCGGGATTTGGGGGCAAAGACCATTTCATTATAAGCAATCCTAAGGGAACGCAGCGAAGATGTGCCTCTTGTGGAAAAAAGACAACAAAGATGTGTTCCAAATGCCCAGAGTGCCCTCTTCATGAAAGATGCATGCAGTCTTTTCATCAGCGCTGGTGACCGGTGATAATGAACACTGCCAAGGTGGCCACTTGTAAATGACCATTGACTGTGCTTAACTTAGTCTTTTGAATTCTTTAATCTTTCACTCACAGTGAATTCAGTTTGTGACTGTATAAAAGTTTACCCTGTAGTAATGTTTCAGGTTTCGCACTCAATGAGTACAACTCACCTGTGATCTGTGGAGTTATCGCTCGCCTTTATATTTTTTTTTTACTTTCTAAAGTCATTTTATTCCATCAAAAGATCACTTATTATTCTGTATTTAAATACATTTCACATATTAGGAATCATACCTTTGAATTTAAAGTTTACGGGATTTTTTGGGTAAGCATTTCTTACTGTGGCCTCTCGTGCCTCGCGTCCCAATTTTGGGACACATTTTTGGACAACAATTTTGGACATTAAAGTCTAAAAAATCACAAAAAGGAATGTAATTCCTTTCATTTGGTGTGAATTGCTACAACATATTATTAGAATTTGGCAAAAAAAATTCGACCTTGGACATAAAAAGGTTAACTATTTTGATGTCTATTTGTCTTTTTCTCCATGTTTCTTTAACAGTACTTCTGTCCTTGTAACAAACACTGAATAAATTATTCAGAGTGTGTGTTGTGGAGGGGGTGGGGAAAGGGGCGGTCAGGGTTGTTTTTTTTTTCCTTTTTTTTCAGGGAGGGTGATTTTGAGTTATAGTTATTATTATGGACAAATTAGGTTCTGTTTGCACACTGAATTCTTTCATAAGTGCCAGGGTTGGGGTTTGGATTATATTTGGTTTGCTGGCAACAATAACTTTTTCATGGACAAAATGACAGTAGTAAGAATTCTGAATGTTGGCCTTATAAGTTGATCACAAAAAAGCCTTATATGAGTATATTGAGTGTATTGGCTACATGATCCAAATGTGCATTTTTTGTTGTAGCCGTTATTGTTTTCTTTTGTTGATTCTGAGACATTGGTACACCATAGTTTGATCATGCAGTTTGACAGAACATTTTTCAGTGCTTGACCACTGACTGCTTCTGTTTTTGGAAATGAAAATATGAGAAAGCCACTTTGAGTATACAACTTTAGATACTGTATTCTCAAAACCATGAATTCGTCAGACTGGAAGCTTGCAATGAACATTCAAAAGTGGTTGAAAAGACTGCTGAAGGTTTAGATGCAGTGCAGTTGTGAATGCTTTTTCTTGTTTATTCAGATTGTCATCTGTGTTTAGTTTTTAAAAAAAAAAACCAATTTTATTTTTGAATTTATCGTCAGCATTTACAGTAGGCCCTACCTATTTTACTCATTTGGTATTGATATGGAGAACTTTATTTCACTGCAATATTTACATGTCATATAATGTGTAAATATGGCATCATGTTATGTCTCGGTGCCATTGGTATACATTACTATACATGTCTTCGAGATCTGATGAAAGAGAGAACTAAATTTCATGATGTTACTTCATAAACATACATTTTTATAGCTTGACAGAATAACATTAAGCCATGCAAAGTCAACTATAATGCAGTGGTTCTTAAAAGGAAAGATAATAGTATGTGCTCACAATTTTTGTCTCAGTGAAAAAGGTTGAAGATGAAAAGTACACCTGCCCCTCTGGTCAGCAGATTTCAATGATCAAAGTGTGTGACTTCATCAAGGACTGTCCAGGGAATGAGGATGAACAGATCTGTGGTACGTACATAATGTATTGAGTTTGAGTGTACTTTATAGTGATCCTGTAATTGTGTATGTTAAATGTTCAACTCTGAAGTGTACTCAGTAGATATGAGTAGACAGGAATTATGGAGATTGAAAAGCTAGGGCCATATGGTATGCTGAATGGTTTTTGGTTGGGCTTTTTTCCCTCAGGCTGTTGAAGGAAGTGCATTCTGTGTTAGGGTACTGAATAGAGGAATACTCAGATTTTTCAGATGTTCTAGTGTTAAACTTATTTTTTGATAATTCTTTAATTGCTGCTTTTTAGAGTAATTTTTTTAATGATGTCAGCACAGAGGATAGAACATCTTTCAGGCTTCAGGAATCTTTTTACCAGCTGGATCTTTGGGGCACTACTCAGATGTTTTTGTCGTCAGATTCCTTCACCACTGATGGTCCCTAATCTGGATTTGCATTACTGCTGAACTATCAGCCCACTTTTTTCTTCTGTCTGCCTTGTCTTCTCTCGCTCTCTCTCTCTCTCTTTGCAGTGCCTTGCAGTGAAGTTTTGGCCAGGCTGCCTAATGTTGATTCATAGCAGTATGCCTCCAGCTTTCTCCTTCTCAATTTGCTAATGATAAGACACATACGTGTGTTATAGGTGTCTGTGACTTTGAGAAGGGCTATTGTGAATGGTCAGATGTTGGTGAAGGGCCACTAGAGTATAGAGAGGTCACAGGTGTGACATTACCAATCTCTGGGCAAGTCTCAGGTAAGTGCAAAGGGTTGCTTTTGTTGAGATGATTGACAGGTGAAACATTTAAGGAACTTAAAATAAAGTTATTTTCTTTGTAGCAAGACCATCCTACAGACATCTTGCAGTGAATCTGCATAGGGTACTCTGTTAGTAGTAGGCTCCTGATGGAGTTGGTATGATAATTGAATATCATACGAAGAACAGCAAAATTCAAATACCCATCACAAAATTCAAACGTGCAGTCTTTTTAAAAAAAGAAATTTGATATTATGAATTGTGTAGACACAATGTATGACTGAAGGAAATAGAATAATTGAAAAGGTTTCATGTTGAGCCACTGATGTGCTTGTACATGGCTGAGATACAACAAGATGTCACTCGGCCTACTGACTGAATCTAAATAGTATTAGAAAAATAGTCATGAACGGAATGATATTGTAACATTTTTATGAAGAGTCATATGTTTTTATCCTAAACTCCAGTATGTCTGGGTATTATCATAATTCCTTTGTGTTATTTTAAGAATGATACTTACTCTCTCTCCTTCTCTCCCTCTTTCTTTCTCTCTCTATATAGATCTTTCTCTCTTTTTCTCTATCTCTCTATATATATCTTCCTCTCTCTCTCTCTCTCTCTCTCTCTCTCTCTCTCTCTCTCTCTCTCTCTCTCTCTCTCTCTCCTCCTCCTCCTCCTCCTCCTCTCTCTCTCTCTCATATCCTTGCAAGTAACTTTCATGCTGTACAAAACATACATGGCTTAAGGGAGATATTTTCAGTCAGTCAGTAGATGTTTTTGAGTAGAGACATCAGCTTAGGAGACTTTTGGACGAACACAACTGAAAAGCCTTATCCAGATAAAGCTGTTATAACTTTGCACTGAGAAAAAACACAAAATCTTAACTCATAATGAATCACTTTGACAACCACCATTTCATATGCCATACTAGTCAGTTATAACCATGCTGGAAAAATGAGTGCGAGTCCTGAGATTTTCAGTTGATGTTCCCCAGGTCACCAACTTGTTGTTCAGCGAGCAGGAGGTGACCAGGTGACTTATGCTGACCTACTCTTAGGTCCAGAGATTGGTCCCACTCCTAATCAGTGTAAGATGAAATTTGACTTTTACAGTGTTGCTGTTGATCAGTCTGGTAAGTTTTTGGTCATTTCATTCACCAAATAAAACAGGGAAATGTAGATTTGACGTAGATTTGACGAGGATTTCCACAGGATTGGTAGGATTGTGGCGCCCTCCTATTGTGACTTTGAACTTAGCAGTGATCAATAATCTAAAACTGAGACTTCCTTTGTTTTGTGGTCAACTATGTTACATGTAGGTCGTCACTTCTGTGTGGCTTAGATATTGTATATAAGCCCTACGCCTTTATTGTGTTGTGTGTGCCAACTGTGACCATGTAAGACCAAGAAATGCTCACATTGTAACCTCTGCCATTTATGTAATAAAACTGTCGTGGTGAGACTTGTGAAATCATTTTCTCGTCTGTGTTGATCAAGCTGTGGTTTGTGGAATCCCTGAAGGATGACCGTAGGGGTGGATTAGGAACATGAAACTGATGTATACACAATATCGTAACCAGCAGATCTACATAGGAATGATGTCATTATTATGTGGAAACTTGGTTGCTTAGCTGTTAAAACTTGGCCAAAAAAAAAAAAAAAAGGAAAGAAGATTGTATATATATTGCAAAGCCCAGCATTAGAAACAAACTAAAGAGAAACATTATAGTAGATCACAAAGGATTTAGAAACATAAGTAAAAAACTGAATTTCTGTATTTTTTTATATATATATTTCAATGTTCAGAAATGAAGATAATATTCAAATTTCTGTGGGTTTTTTTCATTTTCGACACATCAGTGTGTCCAGATATTATTTCACTGAAGTGAAAGGTATTTACCATTTTAGCTCAACAATATTAAGAAATAGTGATGCATTTGACTTTCTATTGAAGTGCATTCAGCTTTTGGAAAATTTGATTTGGAAGTGTGACATAGGACAACTATACAAACACATAATGAATATTTGTATCCACCCATCCAAACGTCTATCCATCCCAACATAGACAGGTTTCCCTGAAACCCTCAGGAGTGTGAAAGACAGTTTGATGATGAGAATTGATGCGTGTTTTATTGCAGAGGGTGCTCAATTTGAACATTTAAAATTTTGTTATGATTTTTATCGATAAAGGTGTTTATGAAATCAATAAAGGTGTCTTTTTAAAACCAGGACCCTAAATAAGTGATAAATATGTTTTTAAGCTTAGATTTGAATATTTTTGTGATATTTGAAGCAAAGTCATGTTCACCCATTTTCTTACCTTAGTCTGCAGATTTAGAAATATGTTCTTGAATTGTGAAATGGCAATTGTTGGTGGACTGTGCTATTTCACCTTGTAAGCCATTGCTGCACAGTGAACGTAACTCAGTATTCTCTCTATTTGGCATTGTAATAAGACTATGCTCCCCTGACAACATTCAATTGTGAAATGGCTGTTGTTAACTCTTTCCCTATGGGTCAGATTTCCACGTCTGGATGGAGCACCGCCTAGGTTTACACGCCATACTGTACTGTGCATTTGTAAACAAAGATCGCCTTGCTACACAACAGCTGTCCAAACTATATAACTTAATTAACGCACACCTGGTATCGCTGGACACGCTAGGACAAAAGAAGCTTCACCAAGAATTCTATTTTTAAGGTTAAACGTCACGGGATGTTAATTTCCAATACAGTGGTCAAGGAATACTTTTACAATGTCACAACGCAGGCTGTGCGCGTTGTACCGGCTGCCGCTAGGGAAGCGTGCGGAGCAGTGTGTGTTGTACCATATGCATAGGGAAAGAGTTAAGGGACTATGGTATTTCATATAGTAAGTTATAGGTGAACAGTGAACATAACTCAGTATTTTCTCTATTCACCTTTGCAACTGAACTGCAGCCCCCTGCCAGTAGCTTTGTGAAAATTAATAGTCTAATTAGAGAATTAAACTAAATTATTTTTTTTTATCACTGGCCAGGCTTGGGGAAATTCTATGTAGTAATGGAAGAAAATTTTGAGGAAACGGTCATCTGGGAAAGTTCCCCCAACAACAACACCAGATGGCAGAGGGCAGAAGTGGACATCGGTGGGATCCACACAAGGTTCAAGGTTAGCTTATTTCCCAAGACAGTGTCGTGGTATTTATTCATACCAAGTCCAAACAACACCCATCTTTTGTCTTTATCATTTGTTTACATGGCTCCTGTGCCATTTGATCTCATGTGCTTGTAATGTAAACGTTCCATCGGATATAATTAATATGGCCTTCATTTTGGATTCTGAGCCACTGAATACAATTAACTCTCCCTTCCTTCCTCCCTCCATCTTTTTGTGTGAACACAAGTGTGAACGGTGAGACAGTTCAAGATTGTTTCTTTAGTATTGTGATTAGTTCTTTCTCTCTCTCTCTCTCTCTCTCTCTGTCTCTAGTTCATCTCTCTTTCTCTCTCTCTCTTTCTCTCTTCCTTTCTCTCTCTCTCTTTTTTTGATTTCTCTCTCTCTGTCTCTTTTCTCTCTTCTTTCCATCTATTTTTATCTCTCTCTTTATCTCTCTCTCTGTCTGTCCCTCTTTCCCTCTCTCTCTCTCCCTCTCTCTCTCTCTCTCACTCTCTCACTCTTCACAGCGCAAGATAAAATAATTGTCCTTCTCAATATTTACAGCTTCACATTCGAGCCATTCAGTCACCATTTGATTATGCTATGGGATTAGATGATATTTCGTACAAGGACTGCACTTATCCAGGTAAGATGTTTAACTGCTTCACTGCCATGCCTAAGAAATTGTGGGGCCCATGACTTGCCACTGTCACCATCGAAGTAATGTGATCCATACAGAAACCAATACATTTTCCAGAAATCAAGCAATTTATGTTCAAATAACTGCGGGTACCAGAAGACTTAGTATTTTCTTTTCCAGCATTATCAGTACTAGTAAATGCACCCGTTCTTCGAACGGTGAGTGGCAAACAAAACAAAAGAGATTGAGAGACTGCAAAGACAGGTTAGACAAATGCTGAATTGTTTAAACTATTCGCTTACCTGACAATCATGATCGCAAAACTTCAGGGGGAAGGTTTACCCCCCGTGCGCGCCACTTACCAAAAAGTTAACAAACGTAATATGATGAAGACCTCCCCTAACCCGCGCTTTCGTTCTTTCTTTCTTCTTTCTTTGTCCCATACAAATATTAAACCCAACCATTTGATAAGCCCGCTCAAAAGTCCCCTCTTTAGTGTGTATTCTTGACTATCGCGGATGGGTGGAGGACCTCCCCTTCCTTGTATACACAATATTGTCTGTGTAACATTGTCAGCATCAAACTGAGCACATGTCTTGTTTACTTTCAAGCCAGCCACGCCCAAATGAAATGGCATATTCGATACTGTGTATCGGTTTTGCTAGCGCCCAGTAAAGAGGTTGCGAAATCGCCATCCATAACAATCATATAAACATACATCACGGCATCCATGCAGCTCGACAGGATAAAAAAACAGTAGGCCTAGGCCTAGATATACCAAAATTGTGAGTGTCTCGCTTTAAAGGCCATGAAATGCTTAGAAGTCATGCAGAAGTTTGCGCAAAATGACAGCCTTCGATACTGAGTATCGATTGCTAGACCCATACACAACACTCTAAAAACTACACCAGGAATTTAGTCCGGGTTTAAACGCTAAGGCGTTTCACAGTTTTCAAAAAAATATAAGACATGGTCAAACGCAAAAACTAAGCCAGCCATGCAACTCGGCAGTATCAAAAACGGTAGTATGCAAACTTTCAAGTGTCTAGCTTGAATGGCCATGAAATGCATAAGCATCACAGACAGTTTACCCCCTGCTCTCATTATTATAAGATACCATGAACTGGGCAGTGAAAGGGTTAATGATTAATTTTCACTGAAAAATTTCCATCACGAGCTGCAGGTCAAAGGCAGATAATCCAGTTAACTCTAACCCTAACAGTGATCTGCTTGAGAGCTGTAATGATTGACAGAGGTATCAGAGATGTAACCTATGATATTTAAAGTTACAACCCAGCCAGAGCTGTAAAGTTGAAATGTTAGTCTCTTCCTTGCCCAATCTGGCTAGGTTTCTTCGCTGTATGCATCATGGTGTTAGGTGTATGCTGCAGTGTGTTGGGTGTGCTAGAGAAAACTAGCTTTTTATCCTAATATGGGGCTCCCTTAGGCATGGGGCTCAGTTGGTAGCAACTCTGCCACCCAAAGAAAGACACTGTAACTGAATGCATGGCCTTTTTCTACTTTATTGTCTCTATAAACTTGTCTCACACATAATTTGTTTATGTCAAAGGCAGATTGATGTATCTGCTGCTACCAAAATTGGAGTTTCTGGTGTGCAAACCAATGCAAGTGTCTGTTTGTAGTCAGAAAAAAAAACGTGCTGTCAGTTACATCATTTTTCTTTAGGGTAGCGGAATTGGTCCAACTGGCTTAAAGATGGCCCTGGTAAGATAATAAAGTTTAATAATACATGGTGCAAGGACCAATTGTAAAATTTCAGTTCAACAGTTTGTGTCTTCTTCTTTTGATGTTGATATATTTTCCTGTCAAAGTATTAGTTCTTGTTTGTTCCATCTCAATTTTCTGAAAAACAAGATCTTTTATAGTGTTTAGAAGCGGTATAGCAAATGAACACTTTCACACTTTTTCAAAATGTGTTGTGGCACTTATACTCGTAAAGCTGTTCCACAAACCCAATTTATTCTACTGTTTATCTTGATATTAAAATCACAATTGCTTAATGTCGAATTTCTCAGTTCTGCAATAAATGGAGTTGGAACAAACAAGAAAGTTAAGGCCATGCTATGTTTCTCTCCTTGACAAAAGTATTTCATCTAATCCACAGCAAAACGGAGTGGTCCATGCCCAAACAGCTCTGACTACAAGTGTCGTGTTACAGGTGTCTGTATTGATAAGGTCACTCAGCTGTGTGACTTCACACAGGACTGTGGAGATTCCTCAGATGAAACACCAGATATCTGCTGTAAGAATAAAATTCTTACTGAATGCGTCATTTTTTTTGGAAGACAGAGTTAGCGTGATTCAGTCATGTAACTGAACATCTTCTCAATTAATTAGTTAGTGAGTTCGTCGGTTGGTTAGTCAGTTTGTCGGTTGGTTAGTGAGTGAGTGAGTGAGTGAGTCAGCCAGTGAGTGGGTGGGTGAGTCAGTCACTCATTCAGTCACTCATTTAGTCAGTCAGTCAGTCAGTCAGTCAGCCAGCCAGTCAGTCACTCAGACAAACAGGAAGTCAGCCACTTAGATAATTCGTGAATTAAATATTTAGTTAGTTAGCTAATTAATCAGTCAGCCAGTCAGTAATTAGAAGTAATTAATCAGTGGTAGTAGTTAGTCAGTGTTCATCAGTGAGGCTTTTTGTTTTCTGCTTTTATTTGTCTTTTTATTTACAAACTTCAGTTGTTTGTTAGCTTTTCACCATTTACTACAGTTAATGTGAGATATTACATGTTCATTATTATAAGGCAGCCTGTATTATACCTGATGCAAGCAATGATATAACAAGAGGTGTCTGCACAAAGGGCCCATGCACAGACCAAGTGGAGAAATATAACAACAAATTTAATTTTATTCAAGCAAGCCACACAAAAATCAGTTACCCACTTGTTCTATCTTTGAAATAAAGTTTCGAACTATGGTTTCTCTAAATAAATTTCAGTGACATGCAGATTTTGAAATGTTGAATTTTATGATCTCTTTATGAAAATCTGGCTTTAACTTTCCTGCAGCCTCCTACCTGATGGATGATTTTGAGGAGAGTCTGGGGTCCTGGTCTCAAGATGGCCAGGATGATTTTGATTGGAGAAGACATTCTGGGAGGCATGATCCAGCGGGACCTGGGCCCAAGAGAGATCACACAGAGGGAGTTCATAATGGTGAGCAAAGCAACCTACTCACAATTTGCTAATTCTCAGATTGTTCAAGCTGTCTTATAAGAAGTTTCAGTGCATGTTATTAGTCATTTGGAATTGAGGATTCTTTGAGAATATTCTGGGTTAGATATACTTTGTTGATTAATTGAAATTTTAGTCTTACAATATGGAAAATAACACATTATGTGAGACATTAAACACAATATATTACATTTGATTTAATAGTCGTAAAAGTAATAGTACCTTTTGTTTTAGGTACTGTAAAACGATATTCCATTCTTTATGAAACTGGAACTTTTTCAGAACAGTAACTATACCATAACATGAAAGCCAGCTGATTAGTGTATTCCTAATCTCAGTAAGTGTCTTTCAGAACTTACAGACAAATGTGAGAAATATTTTGTGTTGCTTTATTTGGAAATTATGATAAATGTCAGTATTTTGATGGAGCAGTCCTCGCATACAGGAACCAACAACCATTGTAAAACCTTCAAAGTCATGCTGGAAAGCTGAGTTATGTAATGTGGAAACAATATGTTGCAATAACATTCCTGCTTTTGACTGCTTTGTTTGGCACTTTATTCGCAGGGCATTTCCTACTCTTTGATGGTGCAGGACATAGCAATGGTCAGGCAGCGCGACTCGTCAGTCCAGAGTTTCTGCCGTCATCAGGCAATTGCCACGTGTGTAATTTTTAGCTTTACAGTGTTTCATTCTGACACTTTTTCTGTGCAATAGAGTTTATGATCTCGTGTTTTGTCATTACAAGAAATGAACATATATGTTTAATATGCTCGTTCTTGCATATAGGTGGGAATTGGGCTTCTTAGGGCTGACCTCCACCCTATCAAAATTTTAGTCTGCCCCAGAGTGTAGATTATGTAAATTAAAATTTAAAAAGACTCAAAACTGAGTTGTTTAAGAACGTTTCCTTTGAAACTGAATGATGTTCAGTTTGGTTTCAGAGGATTGACGATGAGAGTAGATTAAATTTTGTTAATGTTCATGAGGGAGCACAATGAATTGATCTTATGTTAATCCCATTTCTAATTTTATTTCAGCGCTTTAGAGCACATGGGTTTTTTGTTTCTTTTTTGTGTGGATTCAAGTGCTATACAAGCTAATTATTATATTACATTTACATTACAGGTATTCATAAAATTACAAAACGTGCAAGTTTACAGCTAGGTTCAGGCCTGCCGAGTGGTTTGAGCATTTCTAGCCCTTTGAAGATTTTCCAGTTCCCGCCCATGTTCTTTAGTTCATGTGTATCGTTAATTTATTGGGCCAATAACTAATTAGTTGCTTGGTCTCAGGATGTCTCACCTGATCTTTTTAAGCCAGACTGGCATATATGTAGATATAATTACTATATTCAATACATCATACGGACATGAAAAGTGACCATTTATTTGTGGTCATGTGACCATTTATAATGCCAGTTCAGTAACATAAATCCCTCCCCCAAATCTTGTTATGCTGTTAAAGTATAAGGCGTTTTCTGTATAACCTTGACTTAATAATGCCCAGATTAACCTCGCAGTCTCGGAAAGGATAAAGATTTATTATGAAAGTCACAATAGTGTAGCATTCTTTTCTTGTTTGTTTTTGTGATATGCACTTTGCTTACTTTGTATTGTCTGAAATAACTTACTTGGAATGTATACTGTGATCAATAGGAAAAACGAATAATTTTTGATTACCTGTACACTTACACCACAGAACTGTCAATGGTGAATAACCTAGCATAGCTGCACATTTAATACTTCTTGGCCTGGGTCTTGCTACATACAGCTTTTTCTTTTTGCTTTGCACAATAGCCTGCTGGGCCCCACAGTTTTCTGTGGTTTTTATAATATTTGGTCTGGGTCTTGCAGGTGCGATTCTTCTATCATATGTATGGAACTGTTGAAAATGATGGCCTGCTGAATGTAAATATTTTGTCCAAAACCATTGGGCAAACACAGAACATGCTGAGTTACCATCCAGGCAGATATGACTTTTGGCAGAGAGGAAGCATTGCTGTGACCTCCACCAACAATTTCCAAGTGAGAAAACAAGCAATCATAAGCAATCATCATTCTGTGATAGAATTTAACCCTCAGAAGATGCTTGGCCCACTTATTTACAGTGAAAAAGTCAATGGGGCTGATCACTGGCCCAACTGTATAGTGAAAAAGGCGCACTGGCCAATTATCAGCCCATTTAGAAAGGAGTTGATTAGCGTGATATGGTCTTGTAGCCAATCAGAATGCCTGTTTTATCAAATCTACGGATCTATACATGTCAATGGCGGGTTGTCCTGCTGTTGTAAACACATTATTGAGTTTTTCTCTCGATGGATAACCTTCAAAATACCCCCCCCCCCCTCTCCAAAGGGTAAATTGTTCTTTGATTTTCATCACCTAGTGGTAAATGTGATTAACTGTATTTTTATTTTCATCAAACAAATGGTTTGTGCATGATTATTTGCACAAAGCCAATAGCAGTTTAGACCATTCTTGGCTCTTGGAAAAGATATAAAAATATCTAAGCCTGAAATATATTAACAATGATGTGCAGGTGATATCATTTTTTTTGTTAAATCCCACTTCTTTTCAATGGTTGGGAAGCTGCCATCTGACAGTCCATATGATTTTGTTAAAAGAATAGACTTTGTCTTTCTTTACCAGGGTTATCTTTTGGCAATTGTCAATGCAGTAATTTTTCATTACCATCTCGTGGACTGCTCATTAGAGAGACTGGGTAGACAGAGACTGGGAGAAGGGGAGGGAGGGGGGAAGGATTGATGTTAAATCTACACGTACAGAAGACTAAGTAACGGCTAATATTAGTATTCTATGCTATGTCCCCTGCCCATGCTGGTAATGGGGTGGAACAACCCACAGGCCCAGTCCAGAATGGTGCCATCACTGGCAAATATTTTCTCATCACCATCTTTTAACCCTGGCAGACAATATAATTTATGTCTCAATGTTCACATTACTAGTTTACATTTTGAACACTAGGCTGTAGACAAATCTATCTTTGCCACCATACTGTTTTATTCTATCTCTATATTTTGCAAGATAAAGCCACAACTGGCATAAGTAAGTGTAATCTATCATTCTAACGAAAGTCATGAAGGTATTTTGCCTCTGGGAGTAAATCTTGAAGTGTTAAAATGTTGTTCTGACACTTTGTAAAGTTTAACTACAGAAACTTACAAGTTATTACCTCAAAATTTGCCAATATTGAGATGGAAGAAGCAGTTGTAAACACTGCAAAACAAAAACTAAATGCAAACTCCACTATAGTGACATCCTTTGACTACGCTTTAGTTAAACATGCAACTCAGTGTGTGTTGAGCTGTAGGGAATAAGATCAACTTCAACTAAACAATGAAAATGCTAGTTTTTTGGATTTTCTTTTGGTGAAGGAAAACTTCTCAGGGTAACATTACACAGTGTGTTGTGTTGCCAGTTTCATATCTCAGTCCATGAATTAGACAAGACCACTAACCCAGCAGAAGTCAGTTCTTTTGAATTAAGTCCCCTGGCAATCTGTATTTTTAGACAGATGTTGAATGTATTGGCAAAGCTGTTTGATCTGTTGCTGTAAGTGTATATTGTTGTAAATTTCCCATCTGATTTAGGTTGTGTTTGAGGGAAAAGTCATAAACCAGTCGGCTATTCAGATAGGTTTGGATGATATTACCTTTACACCAGAATGTAAGCTGAAAAATCCAGGCAAGTAACTTATTCCCGTTAATCACACTAGTTGTTTGTCTCTTGCATTGGGGACATAGGCCTGCTACTTCGTTTTATAGCAAAAGGTGTTATTTTTTAAAGGGAAATAACTCAAAAGCATGTAATTCTATAACTGTAATATATATGTTGGCCCAAAGCACAGTAATGTCAATGAAATAGTAACAACGCTCTCTCTCTCTCTTACCTTTTCATGCCATAGTGCTCAAGTAATAGGCAAAACTTAGAATGGCCATAATAATATTCAAATTCGGAAAAACATATCAAAGTAAACTGTCAAACATTTCATTACACCCTATCACATAAATCGCATCCAAATTCAAGAAAAATCTCAGACCTCATGAATGAACAGGTCAAGTTACTTTTGGGATTCATTGCACCTGTGGCTGAAAAGTATTCATTGTTGGGAGTTCAGTAAGGACTCACTGCCAATAAAGATACTGCTGATCAAACCTTACCAATTTTTTTTTTGTTTAATTATACGCACAGAAGTTCTTGAACATTAATTTATGAACACGATTGTCATTTTACAGCCTGTTTTAAACTGTTTCTTTCACTGGTAGTAGAAGCTCCCAAACATTCACTAGTCTCGTGTATCACTGCTTATTCTGCTGCCTAAGTAGACTTTTGTTCTCCTATTGCAGCTCGGTATAAGACCACGACTTTGAGACCCAGTACAACACAATACCAAGCTGGCAGAACAAATGCACCACCTATCATAAGAATTACCACTGAGGGAAATGTCCATCCCAAGTCTAGTATTCCCAATAATACACCAAAACCTGGGAAAGAAGTTGGTGGCCCTAAGTCTGATCAAGATTCAGATGGTGAGTAGTAAACTAAGGAAATAAGACAGTGAAGATATACATGTAAACCACACTCATGAAGACAGCCTATGACTGCTTATAAGTAGTGCTGGGGGAGAGTCCAGATTTAGATTTCGATATCCAGGTAAATGGATCAATCCAGATATCTGGATGACCCACTTGCGACCTGTTTGCTACCCGTTTCCGACTTTTGCCTGTAGAAATCTAGATCAGAGGCTCGTTATGTAATGATGTGGTTTGCCTTCTCTACCTTGTTGATTAAAAAAACACAACTGTTTGACTTGTTTTATTAGAGACATGATTTTTATACCTAACAATTTTAATTTGCGTGAAAAAAAAGAAATATATATATATATATATAATAGATATATTATACCAAACCTTTTAATTTTTCACCATAATTGAAAAGCATATTGTTGTTGCCAGTCGCTATCCGAGATTAATCCAAATTTAGGCAAACTGTGTTTTCATCAGAATTAAACTAAACATAGCCTTCTCTATGTGCTCTGCGCTTTCTGGTAAAATTTGGCCAATGAATAAGGCCTAAATCATTCATTTCTCTCTCCGAGGAAGTTTGCGTTTTCTCTTTCTATGCTTGTCTGTTCTCGTACTGCATAGGACCAGCTGATAGGCACAACAATCTAGAAACTTTCAACAGTTGAGCTTCAAGTTCCTGATAAGGTGAAGAAATTCATTTTTAGACATTTTCATTGGCCAAACTTTACCAAAAATTGCTGAGCACAAAGAGAAAGCTATTTTTAGTTCAATTCTGATGAAAACGTGGTTTGCCCAACTTTGGATTATACACGGATAGCGACCGGCAACAACGATATAAGCATATTTAATGCAGCTACAACAGCAACAGTAATAACAATTACAACATTGTCATCAACAACTTGGCCAATAACTCCAGTGATGAACATCGCAAAGTGAAGAATGACAAAAGTGAAGTTGCAGATTTGATTAAATTATGATATTATAAACTATTACCTCATGAATATGACAAGCATTAAATTGATCTCTTTCAGGCTGGAAAGTGGCGGTGGGAGTCGTGGTGCCATTGGTAGTAATCCTTGCAGTGGCTGGACTGTTGTTTTATCTGAAACGTTCAGGAAAATTGTAAGTATTTCTTGTAGACAGTCGCTAGGCAACCATTTTATCTCATCCCATCAAACGAATTGGAAATGTACCAGTTCAATCATTGCTCAACTTCTCTGTCTCTACTCGTCAGGCAAACTGGAAATTTTTTTTGCCAATTCAGTCATTGTTCTACTTTCCTATCTCTACTCCTCAGGTGAACTGGAAATTCTTTACCAGTTCAGTCAATATTCTACTTTTCTGTCTGTACTCTTTAGGCAAACTGGAAATTCTTTACCAATTCAGACAGTGTTCTACTTTTCTGTCTCTACTCATTATTCTTTACCAATTCAGATAGTGTTCTACTTTTCTACCTTTACTCATCAGGCAAAATGGAAATTCTTTACCAATTCAGTCAGTGTTCTACTTTGCTGTCTTTACTCACCATACAAACTGGAAATTCTTTACCAATTCAGTCAGTGTTCTACTTTTCTACCTTTACTCACCATACAAACTGGAAATTCTTTACCAATTCAGCCAGTATTCTACTTTTCTGTCTTTACTCACCATACAAGCTGGAAATTTCTTTACCAATTCGGTCATTATTATTGCACTTTTCTGAGTGAACTTGTCAGGCAAAGTGTAATATCTTTTTTTCCTTCTGTCTGCGGTGTCCAGATAATTTGAATTTCTCCCAGTGGTCTGTCCATTAGTACATCTATCTGTCTGAGTTGACCGGGCAAGCTTAGAATTTCTTCCTGAGTCTGCTATTAGAGGGTAAACTAAATATGCTATAAATTTGTTATTTGTTCTTTATCTCCTTGTTTAGGAGAGGTATAGGCGCCAATTCCAACCTGAGTAATCCCGTTTTTCGCTACGATGGGAGTGGGGATGGCACGGTAAGTGAGAGATGCAACAACAGTAGCTGTAATTGTTGTGTAAGGGACAAAGTCAGGGAGTAAGGGTAAGAATAAGTGGGAGACACAATGTGGCTTGCCTGTTGAGGACCAAAGTGAAAAAAGCTGGAGCCAGGATTGAAAAAATTGAGTGAATGGGAAGTAACCAAGAGGGTGGGAAAAAATAATTAATCAGAAAATAAATGAGTCACACATGAAAGGGATTGGGCTATTTGGAGGAAAACTGGATATATTCATGTGCTTAGGAGGAGGCTATTGTTGTATGTTCAGAGAAAGGAGAATGAGAAAAAGAAGTGAAATTAAAGTTAAAACATAGATGAATATGATGGTATGAGTGGAAAAGATGACACTGACAAAGTGGGCTACATACATGTATTATATATATGATGTATTACATTTACAAGAGAGAAAGAGAGAGAAGTCAAAATAAAAAGATATATAATTCATTCTCCCACTAATTAATCCTATGCTGATTGCCCGTCAGATACAAATTGATCAAGATACTTCTACACCAAGATCAGTTGATGATGTCTTTGGAGAAAGTACGGTAAGTGGGATGTTGTAATGCGTGTCTTCAGTGATTTTACAGTCAGTCTTTAACTGAACTAATGCATGTCTTCAGTGAGTCTATGAAAACCTTCTTTAAATTGCATGTAATTTAAAAGTATGGTGTCTGTGAGACTCCAGGACGTACAGGTAGGAAAGTAAAAATGCATGCGCGTTGGTGAGCACGAATGTACATGCATGTCTTTTAAAATTTTAAAATTTGGCAATGATGTCATTGAGGAATACTTGGAATTTCAAGAAAATTTCTCAGAAATAAAATAATTACATATGGTTTTAACTGCTTCTGGATCCGTCAGTACCTGTCTATACCTTCGACAACAGCAAAAGTTAAAATTCAACTCTGATTTATTGAAAACATGACCAATGTGAGATGGTGGGCTTTGGCTCTGCCACGACCAAATATAACATAAAATTGACCAAACAAATTTATTTCCAGAAAAAGAAGAAAGAGCGTGATGTTGCCATAGACAACCCGATGTACGCTCACAGATATGAGCAGGATAATGACAGTGACTTTAATGCATAACGAATGGCACATCGCGTGTTCATAAGGTAAGTGAACCTTCTTACTGAGACCTTATTTTTGGGGAATTTTTCCTGCAGGTATTTTAGTAATTTTACATATAATTTTTAGATTTTCTTTGTGTGTGCTTCTGAATAAGAGTAAGTTTTCTTTATGGGTATTTAATGAGTTGGTTTTGATAAAATAACAATGGTTCTTTATTCATTCTGTTTCAGTTACAGAATGGATAAGTAATTTTTATTTGTAGTTTGCATTTACCTAAATTACAGATGTTTTTTTATTTGTTTTACTTTAGGAATGGATAAGTAATCAGTCAAAGTTTTGTAAATTATATAAATTCCACAGATTCTTTACTTATGGTTTCTCAGTTAACTTTTCTTATAGATAAACATAAATCACTCAGAGTTCATTATTACATGTATTGTTTTAATTTCAGAATGTATGCACAGCCAGTAAAATGTTCATAAAGATAAATTATGCATAATTCTTTATTAACGTTCTTTTATTTTTCAGGATAGATATAAGCACAGATATTCAAAGTGAGAAGGGGTGCATAGTTCCAATGCTTAATCATGATGTTGCTTTTTCTCTAACTGGATGAAAGGCACACCACCTGTTTCTGCAATATTTGTTGTTGTTGTTTTTTGTGTGTGTGTGTGTGTCTGAATACTCATGGTTTTACTTCAAGTTACAAGTGCAATATTCATTCATATTATGTTCACTTAGCAAAATTTTTTTATACAGTGTATTTCTTTTTCATATTGACAGATTCCATGGGATATAAATGTACCTTCATGTTTTTGTTTACAAACTGAATATTCATGTGTTCAAAACAGAAAGTGTATCAGCTGATAGCATTACATGTACTTCATGACATAACTTGACATTTATATTGAGAACATGCTGAACATTATTTTTGCGCAAAATTCTGAATGATTGAATTATAATAATAAATCAATCAAATTTTTATCACTTGTCAGATACATTCATGCTCTTGAATTCCCATAATATGCAGCATAATTATATCTTTGAGTACCATTAATGTTTATGGTCACTGGAAGCTGTACATGTATGTACTTTAAACTTTGCTATGAAAAAGTTGTGATACCTTTGTCAAACATGCAGGATGTGAACGTGGGCTGCAGTACAATATATATGTAATGAAGCTAATGAAAAGCCAAACTGATAGAGAACTTCTGTTGTTGTTTTTTTCATAATATGGTAACAGGGTACATACAATGTCTTGAAAACTAATTTGAAGGACTTTTTAAGGACTTCCTAAGGACTCACAACAAGAAAATCAAGGACCTGTGACCATGAAATATAAAATGTATGCAGTGCACTCAGAAACCAAAAAAATGAAGTACCCATGTGCAAGAAGTAATTACATCTATACTATACAAGTGGTGAGCAGCACACATCGAAACATACACGTACATCTGCTGAGCTTGGTGGCTATCGTGCAGATGCATTAAGCATTATTAATCATTGTGTATCAAAACTACCAATTATCATCTGTGCAATCAGAGGATTTAAATCTCATATGCTTCTCTTGAAACACATATTTTAAGGACTTCGACATCATTTTCAGAATGTGAGGACTTTTAAAGTACCTATCTTTTCTTTTATGAAAAGTAAGGACATCAGGGACTTTTAAGGACCCATACGAACCCTGGGTAATTAGGACCCAGCCACAGAGCTTTATAGATAGACTAGAGGGAGAAGTAGGTCAAGTCACTCTGCACCCTGACGTGCCGCGAAGCAAGACAAAAGAAGGGCAAGGTTTGACAAAAAAGTTTGAAAAATGGTGCGCACTTTGCGTAGCGCCTTGCTCTTATTAGAGTTGGCTGTAATTAATAGTCGCATGCTTTCCTTTTGTCTGCAATGGCGCAGCACTGGATGGCCACGCTAATTGCTGGCGTCTTTTAGTGGACAAAAGAGAGGTGCCGCTGTTGAGTGCCCTCTCTTGTCTATGGCATAGCTCTGTGGACCCAAACCTACATGTGCTTCATTTTATACACAATGTCAGACACTGATTACCTACGTGTACCAAAATACAATAACACACTTCTAACAGTTACACAATAAACTTCAAACTAAATAAAACACTGAATTAAAAACATGAAAAGACAATAACAGCAATACAATATAGATTTTCATTTATTTCACATATACACAACCAACTACTAAATGTAATACTAACTGCAATGAGGACATGACAGCCAATGTCCAGACACACCATTGCTCAAGACATCAGCATCATCTGTCAATACTCACAAATTGTATTCACATTCTCGTAAATGCAATTCAAACAACCAAACTGTACACATATAATTATATATCATCAGTCGGCTGTTGGAACCTCATTAAAACCAGCCTTTAAGGCTATTTTGTTAGGGGTTAAACAGACCAAGGCTGATGCAGGCACCACACTGGTGGCTCGCCTTCCATAAATTTTGCTTCACACCAGCACAATAGGCACTGCTCCCCTGCATCCTATTTGGGTTGCGATGTGGGTAGTGTCTAATGTGTTAGTGTTGAGTAAAATTTATGGCCGGCGAGCCATCGGTCTCTGGTGCCTACACCAGCTTTGGTCTGTTCACTCCTTAGGGAATCATAGCATTTTACTTTTTACACAGAATGCTAGAGCTTAACGGTGGCCAGAAGTCGTCTCCAACGAACAGTTGTAGGACAGGATGAGACAAGCCCCAATTCAAACAGATTAAGAAACGGAAATGGGGATGGATCAGCCACACGTTACAAAAGCCCGAATCCAACATCACAAGGCAGGCTCTGGTTTGGAATCCAGCGGAAAGTGGGTCGACCAAAACAGACTTGGGGCAGGAGTGTCGATGCTGAGGTGAAGGCAGCCGGAATGACGTAGACCGAGCTAAGGTGGACCGGCCAGAACCGCGTGCACTGAAGGAGTGTTATTGCGGCCCTATGTTCCTCAAAGAATCAAGAGGCTTAAAGAAGAGAAGAAGAAGCTAGAGCTTAACAGTGAATACAACTCACAACTCTATTTGGCTTTATAATTATATTACACTAGAGTCCCTTAACAACACTCCCAAAGCCTAAATTTCACGAGGTTCCAACAGCTGACTGACAACAATAATGCTGTAACAAATGATAAATACCATCATCAAAAAGTCAAAATACAGTAGTAGAAAACAGCAAAACTCAAGTGAATGATTCGAATGCCTGCATGGCTACAGTGTTAGGAATAAAAGCTATTAATATTAGTTAATATTCCACTGTAACTACACATTATAAAAATAACAGCTTAAGTTGCTCACGTAACACTATTTCATTTTGTAAGTATTCTGGTCCCCACATCAAACAAATGCTTTCAGTCAAACAGTGTGACATTCACATTAAGTTTTATTTTTTTCTAACAAAAAGAACAAGAACCACAGTATCAGTATTATCAGTATTAAGCCATAACCCAGGTATAAATGATAAGTGACATCAAACCAATTTTATCCTGCAACATCGAAAAGTGACTACTAAAACACTTAATGTGTGCCAATACTCATAAGTAAATAGTTCCTGTCACACTGTTTGACCCCAACCGCCCAGCTATCATGGCACAATTTCAACTGCAGTGGCTGTGTCACAAGTACATTCTTTTATACATAATCAGTTCAGAGCATACATTTATGATTATTGGAAACAGTGTGAGTAAATGTCAACAAAATGAAGAAACAAATGCACAGGAAAAAGATTAACAAGGATCTTATTCACGATGATAACACTTGAAATGATAAGTACACACATATAGGATCAAAAGCAACACTGCACCAAAACTACAGTGGTATTTTACATGTACAGTATTTGATTGACAGCATCTTCAGCAGTAACTGACATTGATGATGTTGGAAATTCATTGTATTACATGTATTTTCAAAAAATCATGTCTTCCAACTGTTGTCCAGAATTACCAAAATATGCAGTCAACTAAACAATCAAGCCTTTCAACTGCTTTGTTCACCAACAACCAAGCCTTTCAACTGCTCTGTACACCAACAATCGTGCCTTTCAACTGCTCTGTTCACCAACAACCAAGCCTTTCAACTGCTCTGTTCACCAACAACCAAGCCTTTCAACTGCTCTGTTCACCAACAACCAAGCCTTTCAACTGCTCTGTTCACCAACAATCATGACTTTCAACTGCTTTGTTCACCAATAATCAAGCCTTTCAACTGCTTTGTTCACCAACAATCAAGACTTTCAACTTCTTTGTTCACCAACAATCATGAGATTCAACTGCTTTGTTCACCAACAATTAAGACTATCAAGTGCTTTGTAAATAATCATTATATAAAACAATCATAAAATTGTGACACTGACAGTCCAGTGACGGTTTAGACTAATAATTATATGCATGTCTGTCATCTTAAGAGAGAATCTCATGAGCCACATGTTTAAAACACATTATAATATTATAAGATAAGATAAGATAAATTTTATTCGTCCTTGTACAAGGAAATTTGTTTTGATCATTGAATACATAACAATACAGTTACAGAAGCAGAAAGTATGATACATAGCGCGCACACACACATATATACACACACACTGATAAATTAACTAAATTAACAAAATTAACAGTGCACACAATATGCTTCCCTAACTAAAACACATTGACCTGACACGCAGGACATAATTCAACTGTGCACAGATTACGATCAAGATGACGACATTATTGTAACATCCTAGTTGATGATGGAATAAACGATTTAAAGTAGCGCTCAGTTTTAGTTTTCTTTGACAACAGCCTTAAACTTCTTACAGATCTTATATATTCCTTGTTCAGGGGATGTTGGGGGTCATTTATAATAATATTAGCTTTTTTAATACAAGCACCAGTGTGCAGCTCATCAAAATATGGCAGATCACAGATACAAATTTTGGATGCTTTTTTAATTAAATTATATAATCACTATACCCAGAAGCAGGTTGTTCCAAACCAAACTGTTAGTAGTGGTTGCTGTGTTATTATCCTCAAGAGGGCTGCAATTAAGATACACTAAACTACCCAACTTGCATCTCATAATTATCAGTCTTCTATAATTATGTTAAGTGCAACTAAGTGAGCGGGGTGGGTGTGTGTGGGGGGGGGGGGGGGGGGGAGATACACACAATAAAGCATAGACTGCTGTATTCTTTGGCACTCATCCAGTTACTATCATGGATAAAGTTTGTTGATAAAGCATCGTTTCTCTCAGCCATTGATGGACCTGACGGAAATAACGGGGTTCCACAGGGAAATCGTTAACTAACACTAGTTACTGAACTTTGACAGACACCCACTATAACTATGTACTAGTACTAGGACAATTTAATGGAAATAGCAGTTAGTACACAAGTTCTGAAAATCATAACATTTGCCTCAGGTGGACTGTTTCCAGTAATCAGATGGAAAAGGCAAAAAAAAACACAGAAATCAGGGAATCTGCTGAAAAGTGAGACCACTGAGATAACATTCACTGCTGACCTGACATGCACCCTTAAAAAAGCAGATCAAAATACCAACACTCAAAAAAAAAGAAGGGAAAAAAAAAATGAAACTCGCTATTTTCCCTCACTCTGTGTTAAAATCTCTCTTGGCACAACTGACTGTATAGCAGTGGGAAGACATACTGTTAGATGTAGGAAATTTTTAGCATACCATTTCTAGTGCTTAAAAAATTCATGTTTGCAGAGATCACCAGTAAAACATAGCACAACAGCTGAGAATATTACACCTGAACACACCCAGAGCTGGCCATCAGTGCGCTTTGATGAATTCTGAGAAAATCAAGTTATTTTAAGTTTCTCATGCTTTCCTCACACAGCCTATGCCCATCAAATGTGAACAGACACTTAAATCATATGATCTTGTTTTGGTGAAAAATGTACAACATTTATGGTAAAAAGGTGATCTTATTTACATTCAAACTAAGCATATCATAATTTTTCATATATGTAAATCATTGAAATCTGCAATATGAAGACATAAATGGCAATAAAGCATCAAGTAAGCAGAATACAGGTGACATGCTTTATGAATAGGTGCACCAACACTAGATATAATATATAATATATGAAGTGAAATTATGAGACCAGAAGACATAATTGTGCTTGGGTGGAACAGAGATCTTAAGTTAACTAGCACTTTAGACTCTGCACTTTATCGTGCATCAGCTCTAGAATGACTAAATTGTGCCCTACATGGTTCTGTCACTTACTCCTCCATTTGGTATATGCTTTTGTCAAATAAGCTGTCCATGATAAATGTATAAATGAGAGGATGGAGATCAAACGACGGAAGATGAACAATTATTAGTATTTCATAATGACTTAAAATACAAATTCATACCACTAAAACTGCCGCCACTCTTTGGTTATTTTGATATTTCATTGCCATAGTTCACAATCATTTTACGTTTATAAACATCCAGAGTAAAGATCAAATATATTAACAAACAAGCCGTGCATGTCATGAGTAAGCCAGAAATAATAAGAGATAAAAATCATGTTTTCATCCATGGCACACAGTTTCATGGACCATACAAACATTTTGTCAAACAAATCAGAGCACCTAATTCAGCCACAAAAAAAAAAAAGGAAGAAGATGGAAAGAAATAGAAGTAACTTGACTGGAGTACCTTTTTCCCTCAAGTGTCAGATCAAAGGCATCTCATCAATAAAGTCAGAGCTGCTCTTTGAAAACTTGCAAGTTTCTAAATCTAAAGGAGTATTATTTTGCAAAAAAACAAAAGTACCGTAAAAAAACCAACAGATTCTCAATACATACCCAACGACTTTCAATTTAAAGAGGACGAAGTATTAAGCCCAGGATTGAGTGATCTGGTGTCTGTTCTTAAAAGAATTTCTGTCATTTTATTGACAGACGCAGTCACGAATCTTATCTGGGGAAACATTTTAAAATTTTCAGTGCCAACTGTTATCGCCAAGCGTCAAGTGCCGCACAAAGTGAATTATCAGACAAGGAATCCAGTTCCCAGTCTGAAAATTTATCAAATCATGCACAGCATATGGTTCACTGGTTCTGACCAAGTGACACAGGAGCAAAAATTATGGAAGAATGATGAGAAATAACGTGACTCAAACTACATTTATAATAGATCTAAGGCAAATGGAACAATGACGACATGATAAAATTTCAAAATGACATGATGAAATTTATAGATTTGGTGAGTGAACAACATAATATGCCTGATTGTTCTTAAATTATTTTTTTTACAACGGCGCAGCACAGCAGTCAGGTTGGCCCAAGATGAGGTGTGGTGTTGCAACTGTGCAGTGTAATGATGTGTTAGCTATACCATGGTGTGGGGATTTCCAGTCTTATTCACAGTTTGTCTAGTGCCTTCGCAGTAATGTGTGGTTGTTGAAATTATCACAGATTATCATCTGTCAGCATTGCAATCGCATTGGGTTAAAACAGGGTTGTGCACAATTATTTGTTATTTGTAATGGCGTTGGGTTTTCAAGGTTGTGCAGAGTTAATATGTCAGCTTCACAATGGTGTTGGGTTTTCAGGGTTATGCAGCGTTGTCACTTCACAATGGTGTTGGATTTTCAGGGTTATGCAGAGATAATTTGTCACTTCACAATGGTGTTGGGTTTTCAGGGTTATGCAGAGATAATTTGTCACTTCACAATGGTATTAGATTTTCAGGGTTATGCAGAGATAATTTGTCACTTCACAATGGTGTTGGGTTTTCCGGGTTGTGTACAGCTTTGTACTCCACACATGGAAGTTGACGTTTCTTTCTACACACAATCAACATCACCACAGCTGCTATCACAATAATAACAGTCAAAGTTATTAGTATAATCAAACCAGTATCCAAAATTTCATTGTTGCTTGCATTGATTGCCAGATCTTCAATCACTTTATCCAAAAACCGTTCAGCTGTCCCATCATAATCGGCAAATACAAAACGAAACATTCTAGGAGGTTCTTCAGACACATTTGAGGCAGCAGGAGTCAATCTTGTGAGAAACATCGACACAAGATGTGTCTTGTTATTTCCACACCAGGAGTGCATTTGTCTTGCACGATTATCACGACAGTCAAGCTGATAGAGATTTGCTGCATTCCCTGGTGACTGATCTGAGATAATAGTAATTGTCCAGTTCGTGGCACAATCTATATGATCACCTGCAGGTATGTAAGCCAGGCAAATAGTTCTACTTTCATTCTTGGCCTTCTTGAAACTCACCTTACATGATGTGTTACTTGCTGTTCCAGATGACTTGTCAGATCTCAAGTATGGGCGGTTGAAAAGACTAACTTGACTGCTGGCCAAATTGTATGTGCCGTTACAGTAATTCTCATCCAGGAAGAGTATTCGATCTTTGCTTTCAATGTCAAGTACTTTAAGATTGACGTATACGTTACGAATATCCACTTTAATACTTTTATTGACTGAATGCAGGTAAAAATTGATATATGGAGATTCTGTGCAGTACTCCCTCTGTTTCCATTCATTTGATGATTTTAAAATGAAGATGACAGGATCATCATCTCGGCCATACCCATCATGCACTACAAGTTCAGCATTTGGATCACTGATTTCATTCATCTTTCCTTCTTGCGCAAGACAGAGATGTCCATCTTCTCTTGGTGAGTGAAAATTTGTCTCACAATCCCTAAATAGTCTGGTTTGTGTGCTGGGACTCACATCCGCCTTAACAATATAACCTTTTAGAGGAGTCACTTCAAATGTCTTGTCATGTCCACAATGACTATAAGAATTCAGGAAGACATTGTACATGGTATTTGTTGCTATGGTTTCACAAATCAACATCACAAAGAATGTGCTTTGAAATACAGTAAGGATTGACATCTCTCTATAGATGTGATGGTCACCTGAAAATACAGAGATGGGCATAAAAAAATCAGATGAAGTGCAAGAGAGATTTTATAATTTATCATTCATACGCTGCTGAAAAGAGATTAGCTCTAGATCTATATCAATAATGCCAAAAAGCTTCATTTCACTCTCAACTGTTCATAGTATTACCAAGTACCATATCACTCCCGCATGGTAAACTATCATTACTCGACTTTTGAAAAATTGACATATTTGGCAGCTTTTAACAATTTGTTATAATTCGGTAGGAATTGAAAATTTCTTATCATGTGCCAGTAATCTTGTAATACTTTTGAAAATACAGATCTAGAGTCCAGATCTACCTCACTCTTAATCTAAATGCTATTATTACTAGATCTAGACTAGATCTATAGCATAAAAAAAAAAAATGAAGTACGTGCACTTATTCAGGATACAGTGAAGCAGCTAACCCAGAGAGCAAGGAAAATTGTTTACAGATGGTTACCTATGTTTCGCCTTATGTCATTTACAATACATTATGATTATCTCATTAGACCTTTGCAGGACTAGATCTAGAGACTAGACTAGATCTAGACGTCTATCTAGATCTGCACCTTTCAGTTATTGCCCGACCCTGATCTGAGCTTACGTTTCACAAAGAGTGTAAGCCGAGCCAAGGCTCATGAATCATACCACTGGCATAACATTTAGTACTAATTTCTTGAGGGGAAATGCTCCGGCTGTCTTCTTATCGTGCAAGAACGGTCTAGACACACCGGCGCCTATCCACATGCGACTTCCACAATAGATTTTGTATTTCGTTTTCTTTTTATTTGTAAGTTTTTTAATAACTGAAAATATAAAAGTTATTCTCGGATATCAAAAGACGAAACAAAGCCTGCTGGGGATAGAGCTATTCCGTTGAAATTGAAGGACTTCCACGATTTAAAAAACAAAAAAATGGAAATGCAGTCTTGCACAGAAATTCTGGCCTGAAGAAGAAATAACCAAGATTGTAAAAATCAACAAATCAGTGAGCAAAGAAGTAAAGTAAATAAACTTGCGGAAAGTGGGCGAAATAAATTAGATCAAAGAGGGAATAGAGGGAGTGCTTGTCTGGAATTTGTGCCACAGCCATTTTTTCTGTTTGCTTGTTGTGATTGCGTGCATTTTTTTAAAAGTATCATTAGCAATCGCCTCTCTGCATTATTTTTATTCAGTTATTCATTCATCTTTTCATTAGTTGGATCCATTTATCTTGCCTCTTTCAAGTGTATTTTTAATTTCATTTCTTCATTTTGCTCCCTGTTACGCCCCACGAGCTCTGTAACGACATTGCACAAAAAAAAAATTTTTTTAAATGTCAGGGAGTGAATTTTATTGACAGTTTGCCAAAAAATATATGATATTTCACCATATTCAGAAATGCCAATAATAATAATATTGTACAAATTTAAGTCTGCATATATGGTAAGTGCTTCCCGCTAACAAGTAGCCTAATGTGATACGTATAACATAATTATGCCAGTAGGTTACGTGTAACTAACATTGCCTTGGCGAAATAGGCGGATCTTTCAACACAATCTTCTTTTTCTCAGCCATAGGTGTCACCATCTTGAGCATTTCATCAAAATAGTCACAGTCAGGGAGAAAAGACAATTATTTTATAGTTATCTGACGAGCGTGCCTGATCTCAGGAGGAGTTTCTCACCAATATAAAATCATGTTTTAATTCCTCAGCCAAATTTCCTTCCAGACCTTTGACTTTTGTTCCTCTGTTTCAACAAATGATACGAGGCTGATGACTAGTATAGTCTATAAGTCAAACTATAAATATCTCTCTCTCTCTCGCTCTCTCTCTTTCTCTCTGTATTTATCTATCTATCTATCTATCTATCTATCTATCTATCTATCTATCTATCTATCTATCTATCTATCTATCTATCTATCTATCTATCTATCTATCTATCTATCTATCTATCTATCTATCTATCTATCTATCTATCTATCTATTTATCTATCTATCTATTTATCTATCTATCTATCTATCTATCTATCTATTTATCTATCTATCTATCTATCTATCTATCTATCTATCTATCTATCTATCTATCTATCTATCTATCTATCTATCTGTCTGTCTGTCTGTCTGTCTGTCTGCCTGTCAGTCCGTCTGCCTGTCTGTCTGTCCGTCTGTCTGTCTGCCTCTATGCATTGCTCTTACCCCTTTTTTTCTGCCTACTAACTATTCTTGGGCTAAATATCGGGATGGGCTAGGGTGGGGTGATTACAGTGCGGATCACGGAATGGGATGAGGTTAGTATGGAATGAGGTTTGTGCTAATTGGTTAATGTTATTCAAAATATTTTTAAAACCGCAGAAAACATATGTAGGGGTGCAGCAGTTTAAAAAAGTTCCGCATGGTTTTGCATAATAAGCTGTTAGATTAGTATAAAAATCATATGTCGCTAAATTTAATGGGTCAGTCAATTATATTATATAATGATCATATAAATCGTTAATATAGTTTAACAGAATGCTATCTGAAGGTTTCAAACATCATGGTACAGTATTATCATGGAAATTCACCAATCTACTGGCCGTACAAGGGGAGAAGGGGTTGAGGCCAAGCATATGATTATGAAAAAAGTTCCAGGAGGGGGGGGGGGGGTAAAACAGCCAAATTCGAGAGTACATATAACTTTATGAATTGATTTAAAGATTGTACCATGACAGTTACTCTTGAGGTTACCTGCTTGTATTTAAATAATATTATGAGAACACTGGCCAAAGTGTCAGCAAATAGATAATTAATTACAAAGCTTAATTGCTATTTACATGCGTAAAGGTTTAATTTGAATTTGGGAGACCCCACAGGTGAGTGGGGTGAGGCATCAACTGAAAATTTTAATGCAAAAAATCCTATTTTGAGACACCGGTAGCTACAAGGCATCCCCATTGTGAAACAATGATGCCTATCCTAGTTTATTTGTGTGTGTGTGTGTGTGTGTTTTCCTAACGCAGTGTTTCTCAACCTTTTTTTGTCCAAGCCCCATGACTTCAATTTTCAAAATAGTGGTACACTGGCCACTTGGACCATAAGTAGACTATGGTGGATCTTGGAGCGGGGAGAGGAGGACTTATTTAATAATTTAAATAATAGGTGCCCCGTCTGCTAGGATCTGGTTCCTGTCATCAAATCAAACCATATCAAATTTTCACGAAAACAAACAAACAAAAGTGTATCCCACCATGCTCAGACCTGGTACAAAGTATATCAAAAAGATTTTAAAAAATATTTATATTCAATTTATATACGTAGCCTATAGGCTACATTCAAAAGAAGTTTTTTTTTTTTTCAAATTAAAATTGTTTGGTTCGATATGTTTTAATCGATGTTTTAATCCGAGCCAAACAAGGAAATCAACAACACCAAATAAACAAATAATAGTTTATCTATCCAGTAAAGTTAAAATACACTATGAAATTAAGATTGCCGTGAAAACTCCCCTTTTCTGAAGTCCCATTAAGCACCACCAAAATATTGCAGGGGCGTGCGACCCACCTTTAGAAACACCGCACTGAATCATGACGCATAGTCACAAAGCGTTCGGCTCAGGGCGATACTGATTCTTAGTGTGAAGATATTCGATAAAATGCCAAGCACTTTCAATTCCCCATCCCCAACCAGCTTCGCCAAATCTTTTTTGCAGTGTCGAAAACACCAAAACCGAACATACAACTTTTGATCTGATTTTACTACTTGGCAATGCTGAATTTCTTTTTGTTTCTACTTTTTAATTTGAACCTGTCAGTGGTTACTGTTACTTGATGGAGGGCTGGACAATCTCCTGTCCGTCCAAGGTGGGTAACTTTGATATTTGTAATATCGAAAATGAAACTAGGGAGATATCGAGGGAAATTTCTGTCATATTCAGTTTTCTTGGAAATTACTGAATAGAAGACTATTGACCAAATTATCATATATATATATATAAAAATCTATGGGGTCGCAGCACGGCTTGAAGATGTGTGACAATGTGGTCAAAAGAAAAAAGTCATAGGCCCTCTGCCACAAAGACTTGTATGCAGAAACAATTAATACAATCAAACATAAAGGAAAAGGAAACACAAATATCAGCTATCTTGTATACATTCAACTTTCTTGGGGGGGGGGGGGTTGCAACAAGACAGAAATTTAAACAATTAAAAAAAATAATAGAATGTATAACAAATTGGCGTATTTAACGTCTGGGAGTCCTATTAAACTTGGCTCCATGGGCTAGCCTACTTTTTTAGTTGTTTATTTTTGTTCCTAACACATGGTTTTGCATATAAAATATAGCCTAGAATTTCACAACGTTTATTACTATTACTATTATTATTTCTACATTTTAAATGTTTGATTTTGTTTGCTCTTTGTGATAACATATTTTAATAACTGTTTGTAAAAAAAAAAAAAAAAAATGAATGGCAGACACAAATTAGTTATTTGTGAAAGCTCAACAGATCAAAGAAATCAGTGCTAGATCTAAAAACACAGGGACCTAATTCTAATACTTTTTTTTTTCTGTAACTGTAAAAGAAGGTATAATGGTGGGAGAAAGGCATTAGTAAGGGCGATATGTCCGTGCCCGCCGAAAAAAAAATAATTAAAAAAAAAAAATTCATGAAAAAAAATAAAAATACAAGAATGACCAGCTGCCTGAATCCTCGCCATAATTGAGCCAAGCCAGTGACATCCTAGTATTATAGGCCACAGCAGCCCGCCTCATTTTTTGGCTGCTCTCGTGACGGTAATGGTCGCTCTAGCTGATAATATCGGATAACTCTGGCAGCCATGAACCCAATCTCATGAGTACTTTAGACCTTTATAATAGGTAGTGGGACACCCGACCAGTCTGCGACCCCACAGTTTTTCTGTGGTTTTTATAATATTTCATCAGTCCAGTACTGTACATTGTAGTTGGGATTTTCTCCACTTGATCACTTTATCTTAATCGATTAATATCCAGAAAAATTGCATGGCAAACTGCAGTAGAAATTAGAGCTGAAGGATTCAAAGATATTCTGCAATGTCGTGTTTGGTGTATGTTACAACGTGTTGTCTTGACAAGACTAGATTACCCTAGCGGGGGATCCAGTTGGTTCAAATAGCCGTCTCTGACCGTGTTATTTCCACTATTACATTCACAATATTCAATAGCTGTCCTATACTTTTTTCATTGACACTGCGCAATACGAGCACGCCATGAATGCGCAATGTGCTTCAATCCTTATTATTATTCACCTGCAACCTGTTCTGGACCTTTAAGAGCCTCCTCTAACGGAACCAGTGAAAACACGATGCTGTTCCGTGGGATTTGGCTGCAGAAAGATTCTTTAGAAGCCTGTCGAGAAAAAAAAAATGATTACACTCCACCATTATCATCCTTGATCCTAACCCTTGAACTATCTCGAGGCTCAAGTGCATGTACATGTACTTGGAAATGACCGCTGCGGCTAACATCGGCTACTACCGGAGTACTCGAGTATTCATATCGCCTACTTCTCTACTCGGAAAGGCCTTTTTCTAAAATTATACACGGACATGCCAGTGGGCGAAATGGGAAGTGCCTATGTCGTAATGGATGGACTAGTAACTCGCCAAGCCCAAATCAAGCCCCGCCATCAAATGAGAATGATCGAAAAAGGATCAAACAAGGAATACCCGATTCTATTTCGGGGGAATGAGAAGAATGTGGAGTTGTAGGAGTGTGCCATTCACAGTGGTGATGTCAGGGAAGCAATACCTGTTTAACAGATAAACTGGTAAGTGTCTAGGGAATAGAGATGACTGCCATTGCCAAATATTTATGATTTCAAAGCGGCTTTTGATTGTGAAAATGAAAATCATGCCTAATTTGTTACAGGGAGAAGAATAGTAATGACATTTTACTCGAGATCTACCATCTAGATCTAGATCTAGATCTAGACCTGTCACAGCGAGTAGGCTAAGTGATCATTTTGTAATTGTAGGGTGCCCTTATCCGCCAACATTAAGATTATCGGCGGATACTGCCCAGGCTTATCCACCAACAATGTTGGCGGGTACTGCCCAGGTTTATCCGCCAACATTATCAGCGGTTACTTGGGTTTATCCGGAATATTATAAAAACCACAGAAAAACTGTGGGGGCCCGAAATTGGAAAGAAAAAGTTGTGTGTAGCAAAGCCTCGCATAAGAAATAATACCCAAACGATATAGTCTAATACTAACTAAAAGGGGAGGTCCTCCGGCCGTCCGCGCCAGTCAAGAAAACACACTAAAGAGGGGACTTATGAGCAGGCTTATCAAAAGGCTGGGTTTAGTATTTGTATGGGACAAAGAAAGAAGAACGAAAGCACGGGTTAGGGGAGGTCTTCATCATAATTATGATAATATGTTTGTTAACTTTTTTGGTAAGTGGCGCGGTCAGGGGAAGACCTTCCACTAAAAGAGAAGACAGGAAATGGCCGATATTTCGGCAAGCGCCATCATCAAGGGAAAAAAAGGGAAATCGAGCAATAAACAATCGAACAATAAAAGATTTCTGTCTTCTCTTTTAGTTTGCATTGTATCGTTTGAGTATTATTTCTTATGTGAGGCTTTGCTACCCACATACAATTTTTTCTTTTTGTCCAATTTTGACATTGGGTTTATCTGGCAACACTGTCCGATCTATCGACAGATCTTGGGCCGACAACAGTATCGGCGGATAAAGCTCGGGTAAATTATCCGCAGGTATTGGTGCTGACTAATGACAAAAAACAAACAAACAAGCAGTCTGGGTTATTCCTAATGTTGTTGGATGAAAAAAATTACCAAACAGACTGATTACTGATAAAAAGACCTAAGTTATAAGAGAAGAAGAAGAAAACCTACCCTGCTGAGAATCGAACCACTGTCCCCCGATTTGACAGGTGGAGATGTTAAAAAAAAAAAAAAGAATTTATTCTGTTATTGTTCTTGGATTTAAAAAAAAAAAATTGAATCCTAAAAAAAAGACTTAAATATAAAAAAACCAACAAAAAAACTTGCCCTGCTGAGAATCGAACCATGGCCCCCTGGCTGACAGGCAGAGATGCTAACCACTATGCTACTGAGAACCTTTAATTATGAGGAAAGTCTTACTAAATTAAGCATGACCAAACCAAGAAACCCATATAGGCCTGAACCTTCATATCACATGTAGGCTATATCCATTTTTAATCAATAAAATTTTTATTTAGAAAAGCCTCTCCAATTTCAATATGGTTTTCAACATTTGCCCAGTACGAACATTGATCGCGTCGGGATGAACGGAACAAGGGAAGAAGATGGAGAAAAGGTTTGAATCAGCCGAGATGACTCGCAATACAGAATTTATGGTTGGCGGATAAAAAAAATCCTAGGGGAAATTTTATCCGACAGTACCGGCAGATAAACACTTCGTTTGTACTTGCAGTATTCTTTTAGATTGTTAACCCTTTGAACCCATAAGCCCGATATTTCGGGCTGATGCTTATTTACGCATATACCGTTAGCCCGAAAAATCGGGCTGAGCCTTATTTCACTATACACCGTAAGCCCGATATTTCGGGATGGAAAGGGGTGATGTCATAAACCAGTACTAGCAATGGAAAGCGCACTAGGCCTACGTTATTCACTGCTAAGGAAGTCATGCAAACATTGCAAGACAGTGATGATGAAGAGTATTTTGATCGAGACTATCCTACTGAAGATTTGACTGATGATGATGAAGATTATCATGTACCGATAGATCTAAATCAAAACAGCGACAGTGACAGCGAGACTGATCAAGACATCAATCGAGATGTAGATCTAGTCACTTTTGTCTGTCTTAGTAGCTTGCATGAAAACAGTGTGAGTGGATGTGACATTCAGTTTAGCTCTTTTTTGCTCAGGAGCTCAGGAATACCTGATGTTTTAGCTCAGGGGCTCAGACATTTTGGATTTTTTCCCACAGGGGGTCAGGGTTCAAAGGGTTAATCTACATTTAGACTCTAGATCTAGAATTAGTAAAATCTATAGATCTAGATCAGTGGTTCTTAACCTGGGTTCGATCGAACCCCAGGGGTTCGGTGAGTCAGTTTCAGGGGCTCGGCGGTTTGGTTCACCCCACTCGTATATTTGAAGAAAAAAAAAAGCACATTTTATTTTTCCAACTACGAAGCGTTCGATGAATGCATGTATGGAACTTGTGGGGTTCAGTACCTCCAACAAGGTTAAGAACCACTGATCTAGATCTAGTCAGAGTTGTCAAAGGACAAAAGAAATTCAAATGAACTGTCTTCATAATTATTGATCAAGATCTTATAAATAGATCTCTAGAGACCAAGTCTATTATAATTGCTAATTTAGAACTAGATCTAGAGTCTAGATATACACCGGGAACAGATACTTTTTCACTGTTGCTTCTTTTTGGCTATCGCCTATATATGGGGCCTTATACATCAACAGACCTGACCAGTGACTGCCTTTGGAATTTTGGCATTGGCAGGCACAATATTAATTTTTTATTATTATGTATCACAGTATCATCACAATCTAGCAATCTAATTCTAATCTAGACTGATCTAGATCTAGATCTACCTTTGTAGTTTTTTTAGGAGCAGGATTGATTGTCACTGGTCTTCAGTTTAATGGGAAGTTTAGCCTAATGAAATTGTTGCAGGCCACAATCACACAGTGTTGCTGGAAAGATCTGAATGGAAAGTTTTATAACTTAATATAACTCAACACACTTTAACGAAGTATTTTCTGCAAAATTAAATACAGGGCTGCCCATCGGTGCTTGCTCCATTTTGAAACCTGAACAGATCAACAAAAGGGACTTAACTCTGACCTTCAGTAAATTTTTTAACAGAGTTCTATGAAAAAGGAACAAGCAGGACACAAAAGTGAAATCAGTGTATTCTGATTTTGTACAGTTTGGATTTCATCTGAAAAAGTAGCCTGGTGAATAAAGGACTCCAGACAAGGAAGTTGAACACCATGTCAGAAAATGGCTAGGTCTATAAACTGGAATGTGGGCTTTGGGCAAGGTTTAAAAAGTAAAGCCTAATTATTCAGCTTTCTGTCAATATATTTTTCTTTCAATGGACAAATAGATAAGCCCCTTTTAATAATTCTTATTGAGAATGTGTTAATTTTATCAGAAAACAAACCATTCGCTCATCATTTGGTTTTTTTCATTTTAAAACTCCTTTCGTCATTGTGGGGAAGAAGGTACCATAGACTGGCAGATTTCCTCGAGCCTGGCAGTAGCAAAATACTACTGACTTGGTTATAGTTGTAAAACATCATCTCCTGTCCTTGAACATGCAGGCAAAGCTATTTAAAGATTTGTGCGTTCACTTGTGATTAGATTAGTCTCTGAAACCAAGGAAACGTTTTTTTTTACACTGTAACACAGTCATCATTTTGACATGTGACATACTTTGTAACGGACAAAAACAGAGTAAATGATGTGATTTGAGGTGCTGAAAAAGTTTCAAGCTACACAAGAATTTAGTCAATACAATATAACACAAGCAGTCGTGCTGGAGGATTACCACCAAATCTGGTTAAATCTTGAACTGAAACATAGGTTTTTATAGGACTAAGGGTTCGGGACAGTTTGATAAATTTAATTTATTTTATTAATTAAAAGGTTTGGGATTGGGAATGGGGTTAGTTGATGCATTTTTGTTCAAGTTTAGTCCGTTTTAATATCTTTTCTCACTCTTGTCTCAGTTAAAGGCTTTAGTGTGTTTTCTAGAGGTAATCCTTCCAATCATATATCATGTTCACAATGAAGTTGCTCAGTCTCAAAATATGTTTGCAAAAATACATACATGGTGAATTATATTGTCATCAGTAGCCTAGATATAAAATAGTTGGGTGCTTTAACACGACCTGATTAAAAATTAGTTTGCTTGGGACACATAAAAATCAAATTTGATATTGTCGTTTGAATTTATTATACAGAACGCAATAAGTGCTTCGAACAACTGATGAATCTAGTTTGGCCAACCCAAGGAGCAGATTAGACGATTAGATTTTTAAAGGAACTGAAGATGCAGTCTACTCTAAGTCTACTCATTTTTCATCTTTAAAACCTCCTGTCCATAGCAGCTTAACATATTCTAGCTAAATCCAGCAGTATTGAAAAGTACAATTTAACTGAAACTGAAATTACTTAAGATAAACAGTATAGTATCTTTAAATTCTAACCCTGTGGGTCTGTCAGTCCCAGAGCACTTTGTCTTTTACAGTAACTGCTGACAAAGTTTCTTTTTTTTTTTTTTTCCTGAAAAGTACTGTAAGATTTATAGTGATATTATAAGTCGACAGTGCCATTTTTTCCACACAGGTCAGCAAATGAGCAACTACTCACCATCATTTTGGTAGCTTATAATTCCTGCTGGATGCACATTGAATCTGTCAGATCCAGGTACCCAAGTGGCCCAATACATGTATTAAGTATAGGCCAATTATATGTATCATTTTATTGCTGATTTAAAAGTGTACAAATCAGCAGTGTTTGATTTTTCTCTATGGAAAAGAGTGTGGGTCTGACAGTAGCAAGCCCCACTTGTGCATGGCTTAGAAACAGAATGTGAACTAGGGATACTAAAATGGGTTTTAAAGAGTTTTGGTCCAATTTGTTTTGATATGAGTTTTTGTTGTGGTCTTTTTTTCTGTTGATTCACTGCCATATATGATATATTGTTTTTTTAACTTTCATTTCACCATATGACTTAGCAAAGATGTTAAATTATCAAATTCATGTCATTAATAGTACAGTTCTCTGAAATTGGTTTGCAAAAATAGAAAGAATACTCTTTGACTTTGAGTTTGAATCACAAGAAGTCAGTAAAATAATCTCTTACTTATAGCCTGATTCCATCATGGTAATCCTTTGTAACTTGGAGTCCCTTTATTGTTGCACTGGCTCTGGTTTGTCTCCATTTTACAAAGACAATGATTTAGATTATCTTTCACTTTCAGTTGCTTTCAAAGTGATGGGCAAATGCAGGAAATGACAAGATTTCAACAGTTCAAGTGGAACTAGTGCACAAGTACAAGATTCTTCCATGAACCAAGAATGGCAGAACATTTTGAATTAAAGATTTCAGGTCTGGGGAAACTATTATTTCTGTACCACCTTGTACTCTCAACAGGCATTGGATATTCATTTCGTTCCTCTAACAATCAGATTACTCTTAACGCTCCAGAGCATTGTGGTGAAAATAATGACACAGTTTATAAAGTAACCCCTGAAAGGGGCTTTAACGTGGGAATTAATGCAACAATCAATTTTAATTGTGACAAAGACTATGTGTCTAAATTCATCTCGTCAAAAGAAGATGTGAGACTGTGCATTGTTCAGGATGGGGCTACGAACCAGATCAAAGATCGCAATGCAAAGCTCCGAGCTGATGGTTGCCAAGAGGAGAAGACTGGATATGTTTGTGAATTAAAGTACTACCCTGACGAATGGAATTGGGTAGAAAAGTGCACCACAGCTTCAGAGTTGAGTTTGCACCTGGACAAAGTTAACAGATACAGTGATGTGGACTTAAATAAAGTGGCAATTGATTTAAAAGTTGTAAGTATTGAGAGTAAAGAGCGAAAGCAATACTTGAGTGGACGATATTGTTTCAAATCTTATGAACTTTCAAACAGTCAGGTCAGTATATTTAACCGTCCAAAGCAAGAGTGGGGGAAAAGAAAGCAGGATGTGTGTGGAATGGAAATAAAGAAGACAAACAATGTTGACAGAAGCATTTGCCTTTTATACAGACCTGGAAGCAATTTTTATTGTGCTAGTAATTGGACACTTTCTGTTTTAAGAACAGGATACAATTTGGATGCGGGTAATATTTTGTACCGTCTAAATTGCCATGATGAAAATGCGACAAACAAGCATTCTTGGTGCGCTGACAAAGAAACCAGATCCGTGATGCTTCTCTATCAGCTACAACCGACTGCCTCTGAGCGAGCAGAAATGTTTGAGTACATTTTGATGGACTTCAATGGAACTGCACGAGACCTTCTGCAAAGCTTCAGTCAAGAACATAAATCAGATCTTGGAAGTGAAAGCCTGGGAATAGGATGGATAATCGCCATTTGTTTTCCTGTACTTTTATTTGCTGTTGTAGTTGTTGTCCTAATCCGGAGAAGGATAAAGCCGCTGCCTCCGCCGGATTTGCCGGATCCGCTGCATCCGCTGGGTGCGCCGGTTCCGCTGCTTTCAGTGGATTCAGATGAAAGGAAGGCTTCGGAAAAACTGAACAGTTTATGAAGGGTGAAGTGGAAGCATATAATTATATGCTTTGTTTAGTTCTTCACATCAAAGGCATTTGCACTTTCAAGACAGGCCCACCTCTAAACCAAGTAAATGAAATTTCTTGGTTAATAGGGATTTCCATGAGTTTCTTTAGGTTTAAAGAGGTGTAAACTTACAGGGAATATAGTACTTTAGTAGTAATAGAAGGATTATTGGTGGGAATATGGATGTCTTTCGGATAAAGGGAAATTTCTTATTACCCAGCTTCGGTCAGCAGGTTCCACTTTCCTCTGTAATTTGATTGACTGTGACGAACCTAGTTGCCTTTTGCTGTTTTTAATGATAATGCCATTATTTAAAAAGTAGGCAAAGCATTAACGACTGATGTTGGCAGATCCATGGCATTTTCCCTCCAAGTCACAGACTCAGTCAAGTTGATCGAAAATCACAGAACGGTTTGGTCTTTCAAAGCATCTTGTCATCTATTATATATTTCAGTAACTTGCAACCTTTGGCATGACTAACTGACCAAACTATACACTTTTCAGGCCTTAAATTTGGCAGGAAGGTGGCAATTGAGATAAGGAAGATGATGGCTATAATTAAAAGTTGTTTACTTCAAGCGTGTATTTTTAAAAAATAACGTTTATTGCTATGTAGCATCTGTATTTTTGCATGTTTGTTTCGTAATATATAGTACCATGAATGTCATAAAAAGTAACCGTATCAAGCGTTCAGTTTGGTGCGTAGAGTTCTGGTGTGCATGAGTTCTGAAGCAGAACTGCATATTACTGCTTTTATTGTTAGAGAGAGAGAGAGATTGGGGGGGGGGGGGGGGGGGGGGCGATGGGGCACATGATTGTTTATTCCGGCAATGCTCGGTACGTCATCTAGTTATAATATATTGTCAGCCGTATTTTTGTTCATTGTTACTGGGCCTGGAACTGGAAGAAACAACCATTTTTTGCAGCTCTATTCAGTTAAATCTAAGAATTCAGGTGTTTTTTTTTGTTGTTTGTTTTAAGGAGATCAGGGACATCCGTGTAGAAAAGAGGGGGGACTTCCCAATGCGTCTCATGGCCAGATTTTTTTTTACAGTAATAAAATATTCCAAACTGCGGGTGATATTAATATGTCTGATATCCAAATGGATGTGACTTTAGGACTGTGGAAGTCATATGACTTTAGGTGCGGAAGGGGGGGGCAGGCAGAGTCTCCCTGGCATATATAAGTCTTCTGTAGGGAAGTTTTTTTTTATTGTTCATGCATGGCTCAGGAAAACGTGATAGCTGAGAATGTTAAAGGTGTAATCTGGCAATACTGATATGAAATGCTGTTGGAAGTCATTCCAGAAAAGCACATTGTTTACGGCTGTCGAGTTAGCTTTTAAATTAGTTTTAAATAAAAGTCAAGCCCAGATAAGTCTACATTTGGTATTGACTGAACGTTAAGAATTTAAACAAAATTCAGGTCTTACTAAAATGGACCATATATTGCATGTATGCACATTCACATGTATTTCGTAAGAGTGCTCTTGTGTAAGGGTCATGGTTATCGGTATATTAGACCTTACCATATTTTCTTTTCTGCGATCTGTTTCACGCTATAGATGCATGTTTAGGCCCATTCCATGTAAAAAGAAACTGGAGGCCAATTTTCAAATTTCAAAACACGAGTTCAAAACCTGTTTTTATTGGTTCTTATACATCTGAAGTCTCAGAAAATATTGGGTACTGTGCATTTGTACTTAGTTTTCTTTTTTTTTCGGGGTCATAACAATCACATACAATCGAAAATTCAAATAAGAAAAGTGGTATTTTGAATGTCAGTTTATTGAAAGAAAAATTCTTTTATTCAATTTATTTTCACATATTATGTTCCAACATAATCAGTTCCCAAATACATGAAGAAAAAATCCATAAAAAATATTGTTTAATGCTCCATTTAGATCATTGATCAATGTCTAAACTACTGGTGACACACGTGACAAAAATAACACAAAAGTTGACATCAAAACCTCATTATTGAACCAAAACAGATCAAACCTTCAGAAAGTCATTCTCTTAGGGTCTTCTAATGATGACTTAAAAGTTAGTAACATTGAACAAACAGGTATGCTGCAATCGAGGGTGTGACACACATGGTGTTTTCACAAGGTGACACACGTGACGATTTATGTGACACACGTGACACAAGCAATTCAGGCCAATTAAAAGCTTTCTTCAAATCTGAATTGGCCCCTATGGCCTACAGGGATTGGGGGAGATATCTTTCTGATGATGTCAGAGATCTTGTAAAAAATCTGATCAGGTTTTTCAGGCCACTTCCAGTTTTGCTGGAAAGTGTGGTGCATCACTGAAACCTGCACATCATCTCTTCCAATGGATCTGACCTCTCCAGGGTAGATTTTTGATTCATATGTAATGAGCACCCAATCACCAACTTGTAAGCCACTTAAATCAGACTCTGTGGCCAAGACAAAACTGATTTGGTTCAAGGGCTCTGAGCCATGTTTCAACTCAATTTCTGAAAGATATAGTTTGCATTGACCCAACATGCAGGAGATGCAGTGCACTTTTGAAATGCCAGGGGTGGCAGGAACATCTTCCCATGGTTTAGGATTTATCCCATCAATTTCTTCCTCCATGACCTCAATGACTTGGATATTTGCCAAATGCTGTTTTGCAATCATGACAAAATCCGAGGCATTTTGGACAATTACATCATTTTTCTTATTGAGTACTTGTTGTCTGACAAATGATTTCACCTTCCCACCAATGCCGTCAACAACACCTTTGCCATGGGAAGTTGCAAAGAACTTCCACTCAGTCGGGCATTGCAAACTTTTGCCAATTTCTGAAAGGATGTGCAATGAGTACCTGTTTTTAAATTCTGATGCTGGCCTATCAGTGTAAAGAATGAATTTGTTTCCAATGTCAGAACCCTTCAACATGTCAGCTATTTTCATCAGAAAAGTGAACACTGCATCTTTCCCTTTGTCTTTATGGTTTGTGGCAAAAACCATAGATTTACATGGCATATTTTTCTGATATACAGCAACTGTAAAGAGATTCACAGATTGTCTTGACCACAAAGCTGATTGTATTTCATTCTGATATGAACAACTATAGGCCATAGCAAAGTCACATTGGCAGATAGTGACATTTGGATCATCTTTGTCTTGTTGGAAGGCATTTGCCTGGATATGCTTGATTCTAACATGTTCTTGAAATGCTCCCCAGTCTTCAAAGACCAAATCAAGAAGCTCACCATTGCAGGTTTGATGGAGAGCTACATGAACCCTTCCAGAGCTTTCTTCCTTTTCCCACATCTTCCAGGCAACAGTCTTACTCAAATCAATTTGATCTTTCACTTCCTTTCTAAAGAACTGACCCCCTTTGCAATCCTCACAAATGCCTTTCCAACAATCACTTTCATATGTTGCACCTTCACACAAATATTTCGACCAAAATTTAGTGGGAAGAGGTTCGGGTCAAGGCACTGAGTTTCAATTTGAAATTCTCATGAACTTTGCATTGACACTGATCTTCTGGTGTGTTTCAAAGGCAAAACATTCACTGGTCTGAATGAAGCAAACTTGCTATTAAACCCAATCTGAACATCAGGATATGTAATTTTGAACAAGGCATAAACCTCTTTCAAATACATGACAAGGTAATGTTTTCTGAGTTTTTCTTTTTTCCCTTCAGACCAAACAGTCATCTGATCCTTCAGACCAGGCATAGTGTACACAATGTCACTTCTGAAATACAACTGTTTCACAAGTCTTATTGTGTCTTCATCAATAGCACGACTGGGACGAATCAGTTTGTTCATCTTAATCTTATCCTCAAGAATGATTCCATGACGTAGAGCGAGTCCATGAACTGTTTGACAAGCTTTTGATGGTGACTTGGGTAATGCATGTTGGACTTTGCTTATTGATTTTCTTAAGCCTTGTGGTGTTGAATATCCTTTCTTGGAAAGTTGAGATTTACTTTCAGTTGCAGATTCACATTTCTTAGCTGCCTTTCTTAGCCGCCATCTTCTTGTAGAATCTCTACTCTTTCTGCATTCTTTTTCAGGGTTGTTTTGAAGCCTTTCTTTTCGGACTGATTCAACTCTCATATTCTCTTCTGCATTGTAGTTTGGATTCTCTGACCTCTTCTTCTCTCTATATTTCCTCATTCTTTCGGCCCCTGTCAGTGCTGAAATAAAAAGAAAAGATGTCTACCTGTTTCATACATTCTGAAGAAGCTTTGTAATGTATGCAAATCAGCAGGATTTTTTTTTCTATTTCATTTAGAACAGTAATTTTTTTCAGATCTGTTCTGTAAACTGCTTTGAAAAGGCTTTCAGATGATATGAATTTCAAATAGATTAATATAATAGATTTTGAAAATTTTATCAAAGTGCCTACTTTGAGGCTTTACACATCCAAAAGAGGGAAAATGGGCAACAAGTTCAATAATATCTCAAGGGCTCAAACAACTGGTTTGATAATCAGAATAAGATAAAGTGAAAAATATCTTTTAAATAGACTGATATGTGACACACAAGAAGAAAAAACATACAATCCAAGCCTGTTTTAAGTTTATGTCATTTCAGTTGATTGAATAAAGATGCAAAGAACACTTGGACAGGTAAAGAAATATGAAAAGCATGGCACTCACCTTTCTTTTTTATCATTTTCGGCTCATCAGGTGCCATGCTGCTTTTGTCTGCTATTTTAAAAACAACAGAAACCAGAAAGGGCTGGGACCAGGGGACATCACTCTTAATTCACATGGGGACTGGGACTAGGGAACATCACTCTAAAAATTTTTTTTGGCCAGTACACAAAAGCATCCTATTAAAGCAGCTAAACCAAGAGAAAGAGGGCTATCATCATCATCATCATTGCCTTTCTCACCCTGGATCAGGGTACACACAAATGGTGCGTGACAAAAAAAAAAGTGACGCACGTGACGCTGCAATTTTGCACTTATTTCTTATAAATTGCATTTTTTCAAAACAATTTTGGTACAGTGTTGTTGGAAGGTCTTTTGCGAAAGCAAATAATGTATTGCCTTTTCATTTATCCCCTGGGAAACACTAAATATCATAAAAACCACAGAAAAACTGTGGGGTCGCAGCAGGGCTATAAGCAAAGTCAAAATTGAGCAAAAAGAAAAGGTTGTATGTTGCGAAGCCCCGCGTGAGAAATAAAACCCAAACAGTACAAAGCAAACTAAAGAGAAGACAGAAAATTCATAAATTTTTGGCTTTCGCCTTTGTCAAGTGAAAAAAAACTAACAATAAAAGACTTCAACAGGAACGAAGTGAAACAGTTTACTTAGCTGCGAGTTCTTGCTTCTTTAGCAGCACCAAAGCACGTCCGTCCGCCAAAAGCAGGAAGCACGAAGTGACGCAATTGGTTAGTAACCAAGATGAAGGCGCCATATAGTGCCTCAGAGCACAAGACAGGGATGGTGCGCAATGTCAGGAGTCGCAGTAAATGAAAAGAAAAAGAAAAAGAGATTTTTTAAAAAAATAAAAAATAAAAAATAAATAAATAAATAAACAAATAGATAAATAAATGAAAGAAAATAATAATAATAAAGAAAATTATATATAATAGTTAGCTTGATGTGACTGAAGTGACCAAAATTGCTGTTTCTTTTAATTGTGACACACGTAACGCTTTTTTGACACCCTCCTGCCAAGCTATGGTTGTGCCAAATGTCAAAATGGTAATGCAGCAAGTTGAAGAATATCCTAAACAAAAGCTGGAAGGGTGTTTTGCTGAATTTGAAATGAATGGTGCAATTTTATTCTGTTTTAAAAGGAAAAATAAACGTCCAATATCGTGACACACGTAACATGGAATGTGCCTATATATGTTGATGAGATTTCTCACTGCAAAGCTTTTTTTTTTTTTCCTATCGTTGGTCTGCCTGATATAAATTATAATGTACACACATATATAACATTGTAAGGCCATTTTTAAAAAAAAAATATTTATTTATGAAAAGCAAGCTTTTAGTCTTAAATTATGTCTTGAACGAATTCCTTTGAATCCAGTAGTAATTTTTCTTTCTTTAAATTTGAAGTGATGTTGTGCATGGCATGGTGTGACATATCGATGGCCTCGGGCACAAACCATCTAAGTCCGTAAACAAAAATTTTTCAGAGGAAGGAAAAAACTGATTTAACCATCACTATTCTCTTATAGCTATTTAGAAGTTTTGCCTATTTGATGGGTATCACCTCTAGGACTGTATGCTAGACTGGTTTAGTTTATTATGAATTTGTTTTTTATCTATCTATTTTAAGGTATAAAGCATTTAAAGAGTTGTCCGGACTTAGACGGTTTGTGCCCAAGGCCATCGATATATGATTTGTTCAGTGCCATTATTACTTGTATTATTATTGACCAAATAATATTAATAATAACTTTTTATTAATAAGGTTGAGTGTTGAGAATTATATCACTGTAATTTTGCATTGTTTGATTTTGTTTTTTGGCTCAGGTCGCAGTTTCAGATGACCCAGAATTCTTTACTTCCAGATCATGTTTGAATGATCATTCAGAAAGCAAGGTCACCGAACAGGTGTTTCCAAAACATCAAATTTTGTACAATTGTCTTCTTTTTTGTCCTCCACCCTATTTGTCAAATTTGAGAGCAGAATTTAAAGTCCTCACTGCCAGAAACAGCCATTAACAATGATAAAAAGAAAATGAAATGCACCAAAAAAAGGCTCTGAATTGCACTAACACAATGCCTGAATGGTTCTCAGTGTCTCAGTCCGCATCTCTTCCGTTGTGATCTGAGGTTTTCTCAATTCCTCCCCCATTTTGATTTGAATTGTCATGGACGGATTAGATTATTTTTTTTCACCACTGTATTTTTACAAGTAATTTTAAAATCTTTTTTACGTGTATTTTATTAGTAATTATTGAAACATTTGTTGTTGTTTTGAATTTGGAAGTGTTAATTCCTGTTCGCCTGGATAGCATAATTGGTACTTGAAACTTCATATAAACACAGTGCACAGGTGACAGAGCACATTATTGTAACATTCTTTCCCAGTTTGGAATTCTCTCTTCATTCCCTCCCAATGGGCCAGTTCCTCCTCCCCTGGCTAAAATTTCTCCCCATAGATTTGAAATTCCTCCCTAGGGAGGAGTATGCCTGCACTAGAATGAACATCTTTTCGAGCAAGGAAGACGCAACTGTACTTGAGTCTTCCTCGTTATTTAATAAGATAAAGGGTCGAAATAGCCTGACCTGAAAATAGATATAATGTACATAATTATGTAAAACACATTTTACGCATTATATTTCTGTTTCATGTATGAGCAGAAGTCAGTTTTGGCAACTCCAGCCACCAGATCAGTTGGGGATGCAACTTTTTAAGGGTTCACTCCTCAAAACTGCCGCGAGTAGTTCATGGGAAAAACAACCAAGTGCTTCTATTTTCTAATAATAATATTAGAAATTCATGAAAATACATGTTCATTTTGCTTTTTTTTTTCTGGTCCAATTTCCAGGAATTAGTATGAGTCTTTTTGTTTCTGTGTAAATAATTCCTCATGGAGGGGGACTCTAAGAAAACTGGCTGAAAAGTGGAACTGAGTCAAGTCAGATACTGTAAGAAGTATTACTGGCACTTGGGAATTCATTTTTTGCTTTTAGACACACAGCTGAGATTATAATTATTATTGTCATTATAACGTGTACTATTTTTACGAGCGATTTGACTGAAATTGACGGTATCGTTGTAGGCCTACATGTACAAAATTGTATACAATGCTGCAATTTACGTGTTATTATTTATATAATATACATTTTGAAGAAGATAAATTACACACATGTATGTTGATACGTAGTTGAACTTTTGTGACTGAGATGATCATTTTTATTTCACAAAGATTCATCATAAGGCATGCCAGAGTGCAAGCAGTGATTACTTTAAGAATGTAGGAAACCAGTCCTGCGGCTGGCAATCTTCTATGCTTATTCAATCACCAGTGTTAAAAACTGGTCCCAAGCAAACTAACGCGGGACATTGCAAACTGATTTTAGGCTTTGATATAATCATGGACTCTTGGCCGTAGTGCTGGGCACGGTTCCGACACCAGTGTCGATTCCTTAGGTCCTGACCGTCACCTTGGATACCTGATACCAGGTGCTGGCACTGCGGCGGCTGTAGTTTACCTTCTCATTACCACTCCTTAATTTACATTTAATACGTGAAAACATTACATTACAAAGATTTTAATATTTAGAGAATTAGTTCTGCCCCCCCCCCCCCCTCACGGACACAAGAGCACCTTGCCAGTGTCCCGTACCAGACAAGAGGCAGCCAATTAAAGTTTGACTGTTCACCTTTGTATCATGCAAATTCTCAGGGTCAGTGCCAGAGTCGGGTCACGGAGCCGACACTAGGGAAGTGATGGATTCGTGTCATCACTTTCTAGAGGTCAGTGTCGGAACCTTTCACTTTCAGCAGGGGACCTGAGACATCATTGGAGTCGGAGTCAGTATGAGAAGTCATGGTATCGGAACCGGGATCGGCGACACTGAAAACGTGCTGGTGCCGCTCAGCCCTACTTGACCGAGCATGTCGCACTTTTTTTTTTTCCCACTATGGAACCAGCGTGTGACCGTTTCAAAAGATGTTTTTTTTGTTTCAGCGAAGTGAAACTGGTCTAGGGGACCAGTAATTAATAAATTGGTCGGTTTTTCTGTTCTTGCTAGTACTAGTAGTACCGGTATTCATGATGCGAACCCCGTAAGGGTCGTTGGTGGAGATGACCTGACAAAAAAACAACAACTCTGCGCTGGACTATCATGTCTTGAAAAACGGAGGAGCGGGTTTTTTTTTTTTGTGACCTAGTCCGAGAAATGTATTTACTTCTCCTATCCCTTGGTCTTGTGGACCGTTTGGGGCGCCACAGGTGATCTGGCAACCAGCATCCTCCAATCCTCTCGGTTTTCTGACCTCCTGATTGTATCGCTCAACCTCAAGCGGCATTTACTTACCGCTTTACAATTAAAAAGTTGCATGGACTTTCATTTTGTAGGTTAAAAAGCCGCTCGTGTGTGCTTCGAAGGGGAAAGCCGTTTGTTCTATTTTGGTAACAAAATATTTTTTCCGACTGGGCAATTAAGAAAATCACAAATGTGCGGCTTGGCTTACCTGTCTGTTAGTTTGAATGAAATTTTGTGTAGTTGAATTTAGGTTTTCCGTTTGTCATTGATCGAAATCTAAACGAAACTAAAGGGATTTTTTTTTTCTCCCAGGTTTTCTCCGAAAGAAGAACGGCGATCTAGAATAGATTTTCCGCGTTAAGTATTTGTATGGAGCACATTAAGTGCACTTGAGTTTGTGGGGATGTGAATCACGGTGGGAAGTGCAATGAGTTTTGAACATCCTTGTCAGCTGCCATTGGTCTGGGAATGTGATCATAGCATGCACCTTCTCATGATTGATAGCACCTTCTCATGATTGATAGCACCTTCTCATGATTGAGCTGAATGACTCTTAAGACAGTCTCCCTTTCCCTCTCGCTGTCTTTCTCTCCCCCCTCCCCTTCCCCACCTCTGTGCGTGTGTTACTGTGTTTAGAGATGAACTTTACTTAATGCGTTTTGTTAACAAGATTATACATATTATGCAAGTATTTGAATACTTTTTTTTTACATGGTTACTGTTTTGAGACATCAGCTGAACGCTTACGTTGCATTTTATTAGTATAGATATTTATTATAGATGCAGGATTTTCAGAGCTGCAGGTGTTGTTCTAGTCTTGTAAGGCATGCAGTTTTGCATAACATCACAGAAACAGGAATGCTGATTAGCACTGTGAATGTGATTGCCATAACACTTAATTTACAATATAATAATTAATATACATCATAAACTCACTAACGCTATGTTTATGTTGTGGCGCAGTTTCACTTTTACGATGTACGTCAGAAGAAAGATAGGTGGCGTTTCAGAAGGGACAGAGTGACGAAAACCGTGTTTTCGTGTGTACGGAAACGGGAAACAGCAACGGAAACGCGAAAACCCTTCAGGTAGCTAAAGGCCATTTCCGTACACTGGAAACACTCTTTTTACTACTTGATGGGGATTTTGCCGTTTCCGTATATATGTGAAAACACAGCTGAATACGTAGATTTAGATGGGCTAGCGGCAGTTAGGGTCCCCTTCCCTTCCCCATTTCTCCACACCCACCCCACCCTTTTTTAGGTTTGTTTGTTTGTGTGTATGTCATGTGTGTGTGTCGGTATTGTTTTACTATTTGGTTAGCTTGTTTTTTTTACCATCCGGGTTTGCTGCCGATAGCTGGTTAATAAAGTTCATTACCGGTACAAGTCATTGAAATTGGCCTACTCAGTCACACACACAAAATGCATCCTGCAAGTCGCCACAGTATAGCACATTTGCCTAAGTCATTTTTATATCTTCAAAAAGCATGGAAAAGTATACTAATGCTTTGCAAATCTTATGACTTGACAAACGTGATTTCGTGTCAAAATTCAGACTTTGAAGGCTTCACGCAATACTTTAAAATGCTGTTCAGGACACAAAACAAACTAACCTTATTTCATCTGGGGCATTAGGCCTCACCCTAAAAATATTGAAAAATGACTTAGGCAATTGTGTTGTGTCCAGGTGATCTGGCAACCAGCATCTTCCAATCCTTTCGGTTTTCTGACCTCCTGATTGTATCGCTCAACCTCAAGCGGTATTTGCTTACCGCTTTACAATTAAAAAGTTGCATGGACTTTCATTTTGTAGGTTAAAAAGCCGCTCGTGTGTGCTTCGAAGGGGAAAGCCGTTTGTTCTATTTTGGTAACAAAATATTTTTTCCGACTGGGCAATTAAGAAAATCACAAATGTGCGGCTTGGCTTACCTGTCTGTTAGTTTGAATGAAATTTTGTGTAGTTGAATTTAGGTTTTCCGTTTGTCATTGATCGAAATCTAAACGAAACTAAAGGGATTTTTTTTTTCTCCCAGGTTTTCTCCGAAAGAAGAACGGCGATCTAGAATAGATTTTCCGCGTCAAGTATTTGTATGGAGCACATTAAGTGCACTTGAGTTTGTTGAAGAACACTTAGTGCTATTGCTCACCAGCAGAGAGGGAAGGGAATAATTTATATGGCTTGAAATAAAACTTCCTCACACTGCAATGCATGGCTATTGTCTTTTGAATGCTGGGGGCGTGTAGTCTAATTACAATGTGAAATAGAGAAAATTCTAAGCTGTGTTCAAGTTTTAGCAATGGCTTATACACATGTAATGTAAAATACTACACGCTCGCTGCAACAGCCTTGACCTTTTGCGTGATCAAATCCCAGTGCTTTACTTTTACCTGTTGAGCATTCCGAGTACGAAATTCTTCAGCCATTCCATTCATCAGAGATTTTCATATTGTTTACTTTCTTTATAGAGCGTTACTCATACAACTCTAGAGATTTTTAAGTATCTTTCGATTCCCATCAACTCGCAGTTTACTCACAGCATTTCAACTACGTGCTTTATAATCATTAATTATTGATTTTACTAGTTTCAAGTTTCATTAATTGTACTCTTCTGTTTTTGCTTTAAATAATTAATACACGGGCAACCAACGGCTGGCAGGCCGGGTCCAGTTTGCCAAGCAATTTTGGCCAGCCAGCAAAGTTGAAAATTACATACTAGTACATACCTATACAGCAGTCACTGAACGGCAATTATGATGTTATGAAGTGTAAGCATAAATGGCATAAATGCTTTTCTAATATTTCACATCAAAGGTGAATGTGTTTTAGTTAGGGAAGCATATTGTGCGCACTGTTAAATTTGTTTATTTATTAGTGTGTGTGTATATATGTGTGTGTGCGCTATATATCATACTTTCTGTTTCTGTAACTGTATTGTTATATATTCAATGATCAAAACAAATTTCCTTGTACAAGGACGAATAAAATTTATCGTATCTTATCTTATCTTATCTTAACTGCACTTTTGAGACAGTACCCACTTTAGACTGAGTTAAGGGAAAGAGAATTTTTCGGTTAAAAGGGATTTGCCTGGATTTCTTTTGGTGTAAAGAGGCGAAAACTTTACAAGGAATATATATGTATATAAAATGTACAAAAATAAATAGATAAATATTATGACACACCCTTCCCCCAAATCAAATACATTTTACTTTAAAATTTAACTCAAATAACTTGAGTTAGGAGTATCCTGCCCACTGCATTTCCACACTATTGAGGTGTGGGCCTTTCTATAAAAGTTTGCCCATATTTGCTTTAAATACTAATTGAATTTAAATTTTAAAAAATATGTAGTCTTTTTTGTTAAGTTGATTGTTTCTGTCATGACGATGTATTTTATTGACTGTTTAATTGATTGTTGTTGTTTTTTTGCTCCTCTTTTTTGGTGTATTTGATTCCTTACATATTATATGCATGTACATTGTATTTCACTTTGATATTGCCTGTTGCTTAAAGGTACTGATGAATTCTTAACAATCTGAGTCTTATTATAGTTATGTATCCGGGATATTTTGTACATGTGTTATAAAGGAACAAACTGATAAGATGTGTCCTTATGCCTTCACACAAGTACATGTATACAGTTGCACTTGATAAACAACCATAACATATGCGCGTGTACACATAAATGTATACTGTAAATGTGTTATGTATATTATATTGCAGTGCTTATTATTTGAGGACACCCCCCCCCCCCCCCCCCCTTAATTTTTTTTTTGTTGCTTTTCCCCCTTGAATAATAAAACAAGAATGAAGATAAAGAAAAAATTACATGTATTTAGCCGACCATTTTTTGTTTCTTTGTTTGCATAGAGCTGTTTGAGAAGACACCCATTCAAACTTCGTTTAAAAGAAATTTTTTAAATTTCCAATCGTGTTATGTTAGTACTGTAGTATTTTTTTTACGTTTTCATTATTTATTATACAATATGGGAACGGGCGGGTCCCATGCGGCAGATCATTTCATCTTTGCACACAATTGTTTGGGATATTAAAGATGCGTTGAAAATCGGTTTATAGAGGTTTTCAATGTTGTTTATGTAATACGTTCATACATACTTTTTTTTGTACATGTACAAATGTGGGAACGGGCGGATTCACCAGTTTGGCTCTTGTTGTTAGGGGACCGTAGCCCAATAGCAAAGCCGAAGAGAGAAAATACTGCCCTGGGCAACGATAGCTGACTATGTGAAATACTACCGTTCTGTCACAGTAGCCACCAGTTTTTCACCCACCAGTCACGGAGAGAGAGAGAGAGACTTGGCCTTTTGCTCTGTTTTGTTCCGGTCACCATGTTCTGTACACGGGAAAGCGGTATATGTATCAGAATCATGTCAAAGTCATGGCTGCTGTCAGCGTGGGAATTAAAGAAGACATCTTTTATCACAGTGTCCTCCTGTCATAACGTAGGTTCGAGCGGTGAACGTTTTGCATTGGGTTGTCATTCATTGTCAATCATAATGTCATTGACGTTAGTGGAAGCATAGATCATAGATCTAGCATTTTGTCCGTATTTTTATGATCTACAGTGCCCGGCGTGCCGTCCCAGAGGCAGCGATTTGCGAAAGCTACTTGCAATGAACATTTTCATACATTGAATATCTACAGTTTCGTTATTAGTTTAAAGACTGAGATTCTGGACATTTTGAAGACATCTTATAAGAAAAAGAAAACAACTTTGGGGAAAAGGGGTAGAGGGAAGCTGGGGGTCACCCCTGAGCGATGAATACAAGTGTGCTGAGATGTAGAAGATCGTGTTTGCCCTCGGCAGTTCGCCTCAGCAAGACATTAAAATTTTATAGCCAAATGTGTCCATTATACATGTATCTTACTAAGGTTTTATATGCCATGTTACTTCCTGCAATATGCCAGTTATTGAGCTACATATATTACATGTATAAAGTAATGTTGTGTGTACCATGCATGTACATGTATTTTTTACATATGTGCCCATAACCACTTTGTGAAAAGGAATTTCCCTCGTTAGGTATTAAAGTGATATTATCCATCTCATCTTAAGAGGAAAGCAATACCCTTAACTTATCGTACTATTCTTACTGTAATGGAGCTCGAGGGTGAACGTGCAATCACCAAAAAACTCCGCGAGCGCGGGATAAAAAAATTATGAAACTTGCTGTTTGCTTCAATTTTTGACGATGAATTATGTGGACACATTCATTTTTGGGCAAAAATTAGTCTATAACATTTTTTGATTAAGATTTTTTTCGAGCCGCAAACAATATTTATAAAAAGAGACGCATTCTCGTCGAGTAGAATCAGAAGACATGATCGGAAATTTCGTTCTTGACCTCTCTGTACACATTGGTGGTCGAAAATCAACGTTATCACATCTGTGTATTTCTACGTGAAATTACTGTGTAGCAGTAAATTCTGTTACTCTATTACATCAAAATGCCGTTTTAATGGAGCGTAAATCTATATACATGTATACGATAGGGAAATTTGCAAGATGTATCTTGCCCGGGTCGGCTAGTTCTTCGAATGGTTCGTCCATTCAGTATACTCGGGAAATGTAAACATGTAGTACACTGTACGTGTTGCATGTACAGTACAATGTTTTGTTGTTGTTTTCTTGCTGTGTGATTTTGTCTAGGGCCTATCAAATTTTGAAACAGCGCCCATTATAGCATGTATGCAACCTAGTGGATATTTTCATCTAAATTAATACTTTTGGAACTTTGTCTGCCTTTTATCTCCATCACATTCTTCGATTTGTCCATCTTCCACGACTCTTGTCCCTAATATTTTAACTGAATATACATGTATGAAGATTTCATGCATATGTCAGAAGAAAGCACAATGCCTGCGGATCCATGAAAGAATTATTTTCTGACGTGGACCCACATGGCATCTTGTCCTATCTGAAGAGGATAACAATATTAACATCGGCATGCAAAATTCTTTTCAAATCTACATGTAATTGTACTCAGTACATGTAATACAGAACATTTTTTGACAGTATTACCAATGTAAAAATGTAAGTAAATGTTGTAACGGAACCATTTACATCTGTTGGTGAAACTTAAAGTTGATGAAGCTTTGAATATCAAACACAAATTGGGTACTCAAAAAAGGCCCTGGAAGGTGCAAAGTGGCCTTTATCGTACAGACGCCCCGTAAAACCCAAAAACTCACTCAAAGTCCAGTAAAGCGCAAGACAGCGATGTCAGTACTTGTATGCACATTGTACACGTACGTGTACTTGTACTTTGTGACTAGAGTACATTATGTGACTTGTGAACTGTGTAGATCGTGTTTCGATTTGTGTTCTTAATCTTACACGGCACGGGTGTACATGCTCCTTCCGACCTTGAGATACCCTTCAGAGAAGTGATCATTTTCATGTACATGTAGGCTACAGTGTACGTACATGATTGTAGTTGGTCGGTCAGTTACTACCACCTCGTCTGTTGTTCGTTTTCTGTGGTTGTTTTATCAAAACTTTAGTCTTATCTGCTGTTATTATACTGCAGACTTTGCTGATAGCCCGCAGACTTTGCTGATAGCCCGCAGACTTTGCTGATAGCCCGCAGACTTTGCTGATAGCCCGCAGACTTTGCTGATAGCCCGTGCCGTCCCAACATTACTGATGATATGACATCTGCGCTTTTATCCTGTGTAAAAAGGGGGAGGGGGAAAGGAGTGAAATACAGTCACGATTAAGATCATCATCTGACACTACAAAATTGAAAGTACCTAAAATGAATCTGTCCACTGTAGGAGAAAAGTCCTTTTCATTTCTTGGCCCTACCATCTGGAACACTCTTCCAAAGACAACCAGGGAAATTAATGACATTGATTCTTTCAAATGCCATCTGAAGACCCATTTCTTTCAGACAAACTAGGCTGGGTGTTTTTCGGCAGCAACAATAGTAAATATTTTTGAATTTCTTTTGTGTATGCGTGTGTGTGTGTAAGAGTTTGTTAAAGCGCCCAGAGCTTGTCATCGACGGGGTTGGGCGCTATATAAATGCAATATATTATTATTATTATTATTATTATTGGTTATCTTTAGTGGCTGGATAGAAATTTACTTTGAATTTGTGGTTTTTTCCTGTATCTTTTGTCCTTGTCCTCATTCACAGCTATTAACTTTGTTATGAGATTGCAACAGCTGTTTTTAATAAAGTGACTCAGCTTGTGCTAAGGTTAGCGATAGATTATTAATTTTATTACTGTATTGATGAAACTTTTATATATATAAAAAAAACAACAACGTGTAAATAAAATAATAGTAAATGAATGAATACTATAAATAAACCAAAACAAATACACGTACATAATACATGTATGTAACAAATCGACACCAGTTTGTAAAAAAAAATTAAAAATTACAAGACATAAGCAGTTCTAAAACTGTTGAACATTCAGCGACTAAAGAGACAAATGAGTTTTTTTTTTTTTTTTTAGTTTCCGCTGATATAAATTAGAATTTAAGTCAAATTTCAGAAACTAGGTCATTTATAGCTTCCACCAAAGCCCTAAAGGCGGTCTCTGATACAGGCAATCAAAGTAACAACAGAAGCAAATGTATTTTATGCTTTAAAGCCTACACCGCTGACAGTTTTGAGTCCGGTTTTTATGAACCGTAGTATTTTAAAAAGGAAATCAAACTACACGTACAAGTTTTCTTTCATCATACATTTGTAATTTGTAGTAAGTTATACATTCAATGATGTTAATGTATTGGTTTGAACGTTTTGAATTCAGATTGTCTCGGCCTTACCCGGAAATCCTTGTACACAAACTTCTATAAACCGTTCACGGTTAATGTAAAATTGTGCAATTATTCAATTATTGTTTCCAATTGTTTCTCACCATTGAGCGATTCAAACGTATTGTTATTGCCCTCGACCTTACGCTACAAGTAATGTTTTACACAATTCGCCTAAGTCAGTATTACTATTAGATGCAGCTTTTTTTTTTTTTTTTTGCTCTCTTGTATTGTACATGTATATTTTTTTGTTCATGTGCATGTGTTTATCGCTTGTACACATGGCCAGTCACATACTGCGGGAAGCCTTTTCTTTTTGTTTGTTTTGTTTTGTTTTAAATTCTTTGCAATTCATGTATCAGCAATTTTTTAATTTTTTTTTTTGTGTGATTATTTTCGAATCTATTTGACCATTTTAAAATTGGCGGGGAATGTTTCAGACGTTTTGGATAAGGCAGTCCATGCCCAGGCGTGCCTAGACATTAGAAGTAGAAGGAGAAGTCAGTGCTTGCCATTGTCAGCCCTCACTATTTTGGTACTGTTTGGCTGTGTGTCAAATGTCAAACAATACACCGTTGTGTGGATCGATGGTATACACATAAGGGTCAGCAAATGAGGACAATGCATGCCGTGAACTCATTTTGTTCCGGTTTCGCAATGGTTTTCGTATAGTTGTCGGGGGGGGGGGGGGGATGTGTTTTGGTTGGCGGTTACGTACTGCTTGTGGTGTCTTGGGCTGTTACATTTCTGTCGAAGCTGCAGTGGCGTAAAGGGGGCGGCGGTCCCCGGGCATCCATTTCAAGGGAGCGTCCATTTCGGGCGGTATCGAACTGAATTAATAATGCTGATTTAATATGAATAAAAAGTTTATTTCGTCAGTTTCTGCCTAAATATATTTAAAATGTCTTCCTTTCTTACATTATTTTCTCAGTAATAGTGCATGAGTCTTGGGGCACACATCAACAAACCTCTGCCGGCCATTGCGAAGCTGTATATAATCCTGTACAGTGACATGTTTCTCTTCGTATGTCTTATTCTGATGGGCCTAAGTAGAGGTAGTCATTGCGAACTGCCATCCGATCTAAAATATAAAAAAAAAACAGGCAAAACTGTTTGAACATCAATGTAGGCCCCAGGGCAAAGCAGTTACTGATTTTCTTCATCTTTTCAAAAACCAATGTAAATTTGCATGCATGGGACCTCCTAAAACCCTTCCGTTAAGACGGCTGTGGCTGCAGGATCTCACTCCATTCTCTCCTTTTTACTGCTGTTTAACTAGACTCAAGGTGCCATTGGGCCCAAGTGATATAATATACAGATTTGTAACTACAGTCTCACACTGCATGCGGAAATACAGGAGTTGTACTTCAGAATGAGCACGCATCTTTATGTCAGCAAACTTCGTTTTCCTCTTCGAATGCGCATGTAGGCTACTGTACATTATAACCCTGTAACAGACATAACTACATGTATATTGCATGCCGGAATACAGAATTGTATTTAATGGAAACTGTCGCCTTTATAGTCTCCTGTGAACTGCCTGTCACAATTTCAAGTATCTCTTAAAAGGGTTATTGCTACATCTGTACAAGCATGCTGAAAACAAAGTCGTTACTGTCATTATGAAGCATGTGTAACTAAAACTTTGTGCTGGATAAAAGGAAAGTCCAGTTTAATGCGCGCTTTTTTCCCCAATAATAATGGTTCCCCCCCCCCCCCCCCCACGTTGAAAATACACACCATGAGTTTCTGCTTTTGTTGCTGATAGTGATAAGGACAGACAATTTAGTACATGTACATAAATTGGTTTAAATTTGCAGTGTTGCGATAACTTGTGTTGTTATGATTAAACTCTGTATTTTCTTTATTTATATTGTTGATTTAAAACTGATCATGTGTGTTGAACTGACCGTGTCAGTGTGTATTCCTGGCGATTAATCAAACAGTGGAGAGACAGAACCCATTGTTCTTGAATTTATTTCATGATGTGCATTTTAACATTACAGTAAATTTTACAGTTTACATACAAAAGAGATTATGCTTTGCTGGATAATTCGACACTTTTACGATTATTATTTTCTTATTGTGATAAGAATATTAAAATTCTTTTATATATGGCAGCATAGCGGGAAAAATCAACATGTTTTTTCTTTATCAGCCTATCTTATTGGGAGCTATTGCTTGTATTAACTCTTATCAAGAGAAAGTGGTAATTTTTCATGACTGACCGTTGAAAATTGATTGTTGATTTCTTCTTCCTTATTAAACAAACCCTTCATTGATACTGAGATTTGGTGGCCCGGATGCATCCGACACGATCACTGAATGACGACTAGGAAATCGTGCATGCCTGAAAAGTCAAAGTTGAAATGCGTTAAAAAACAAAAACAAAGAAAAAAATGATTTCATTGGTGATGACATGGGCAGACCGGATGCATCCGACACGACCACTGAGTCAGGGCTAGGAAATACTTCACGTCTGAGGTGTCAAAGTCGAAATGTGGCTAAAGAAGAAAAAAATACACTGCAGAGCTATACATTGATATAGAACAGTTAAGGCCCATTTACACGCGCAGATGAATCGGCACCGATGTATCACTCACAAGACCTGTCAATTTTTTCCACCCTGTGTATCGTGTTTACACGTAACGATCTGTCGTTCAATGTAGGAAGCGTCGTCACGACCTCCTTATCACTAGGTTTGATTTCAGTCTTGAATCAGAAAGCCACAATGTCTCATTGCGACAACTACGTAGATCATTTGCTTGCTCTGTGTGTGCTTGTAAATAACAAAAGACAAAGAAAAAGAAAGAAGCTGATTTGGACGAAAGACTGGCTTTTAAAAAGAAACGTTTTCACTCACACAAACTTTCTCGTAGAAATAAGAGCTTTTCCTGAAGATTTCAACAATTTTTTAAGGATGGATGAAGAGACATATTTTCAACTGCTAAGCGCCGTGAGTCCTTTGATTGAAAAACAATCTTTATTGGCGTCTGCATTAAACTCTTTGCAAAATGCAACAAGTTCTTCATACGCTTCTTCCTTTAAAAACTTGTTGCTATGGTCCTTGGACTTAATTTTCCAAAGACATTCTTTTGGATCTGTATACTTAGATAAATTGTAACAGTGTTTCCTTTGACCAAGTAGCGATGATGACTTACAAGTTTGTTACAAGTTTGACGCCTTGAAGAAGACTGGCAAATGCAAATTTTTCCTGACGGAGATATCTCCGTCCCATCCCATTGAAGATAAACGTAACAAAAAGAAAACATTGGAGCCTACATTGCACAAGAATGCACAGGGGCAAATTGTATTTTTCATAAAAACTTAAAACCTTAATTATAATGCATCAAATTGAGTTCCTCGCGACCCATTTTGCTAATTTTGGGTCGCTGATTCCGAAAATGCAATTAGTTTTGGGCTATAAGTATTTCAATATTTTTAACACCAAAATTTTATCTCCCGCACGGTGTCAAATTTCAAAGGAATTCTCACTTCCTGCCCGCCACTCCCAAATCTGACGCTGATCCTACAAAAAATATCAGGCAGCGCCTGATCCTCTCCGATTCGTCTGCGGACCCATTAAATTGTATCAGATTTTGCATAATTTACACGTAACGTAACGATTCCTCGCCAGACGACAGATCGTTTCATTTTTTAACGATTTATCTGTGCGTGTAAATGGCCCTTTAAACATGCTCTAGCTTCTTAATAATAAAGAAGTGGAAACGTAATTATAACGCTATATTTGTATTTTTATTTTGACATTCTAAAAGTAAAGTAAATTCTGTAAAAGCCAGCAAGCTTAGGTCATCACGACCTTGATCAGACTTGAGAACAAATATTGAAAAAGTAGAAAATGCCTACTTGTGGCAGTTATGAGTTAAGTGACCTGGGCAGTTTTTGTTGTTTTCATTCGTTTTGCCAAGCGATCCTTGTGCATCCCCACAGCTTCCATGATTGTGTTATTTCAAGCTTCAGGAGTGGCAATGGCAATATTTTTCAAAGGCTTTGCTTTGTCTAAACGCAGTTTTGTTGACTGATTTAATGCAAGCAATTTAGCCTCAGTTTTGAAATTTTGTTCCCAGACTAATTCTTGTACATGTATTTTATATGTCTGTGTTTCCTTCTCAAGAATTTTTGCTTTTTTCCCTTTTGGAATGTGAAATAAAGGGAGAACAAAAATGCATACTTGTACATTGTAGGTATTTTGTGTATTTTTTATATTTTTGAAATTCTCTTACTCACCGATTTCAGCCATCCATCCATCTGTCCACTCATCCCTTCATCACATGCCTTCATCCATGCACCCCTTCACCCAACTATCCGTCCATCCATCAATTCATTTATCCACCCATTCATTCATCAATCCATCCATCCACCCACTGAACCAAGCAAATTTAATTTGAGAACAAAAAGCAGTACGTCCACTTAAATAAGGCGATTATTTAATTTTTTTTTTAACAAAAGGAAAATATCAAGAAAGTTCAGACTTGTGTACACTGTGGCGACCAACATTTATGTATAGATCTATGCAAAATACACATTCGCACAATATATATTTTTTAATTTTAACAACAATGACTGCCACTTTCTGGAACTCACAAGGACTCCGCCACACAAACTGCTTGCACCGAGATACTAAAGCCGGGGGGGGGGGGGGGGAAGCGGCGCACTGAATCAAGACAGCTTTATCTTATCTCGAGTAAATTAAATGAGTTCTCGCATCCTGGCAAGACCGAAAGTCTCGCATCCTGGCGAGACCGAAAGTAGTCAGTCACAGTCACACTATTTCGCCAAAACCATCCTGAGTCATCTGTTGGAAATAGAGACTTCGCTCACTGGGTCAAGACAGATTGAATTCAGAAATATCAATGCGTCACCAGCTTTTAGCAGAGGCAAGCAAATATTACATCCTAGTCCCGCCCCCCTCCCCCCCCCCCCCCAAAAAAAAATTGCATGCGCAGAGACATTAAAACAGAGCCAAGCACATACACATACTACATCCTAGTACAAACTGCTTGCACAGAGTTGCTAAAACAGACCCAAGCACATGCTACATCCTAGCAGAAATTGCACGTAAGCACATACATAGCCCACGACAGCGCAAACTGCATGCACAGAAATCCTAAAGAACAGATCCATTCCAAGCACATACAGCCTATTACAAACTGCTTACACAGTTACCAAAACAGAACCAAGCACATACATACTACATCCTAGCCCTAGTCCTGTGGGAGGCCACCCACTATATTGGCTTCCCCGCGCAACACGCGAGGCACGGGAGGCCATTATTTTGTCCGACACGCTTAACCGCGGGTCCTGCGGGAGGCCACATTTTTGTATAGCAACGGTGTGCCTCGTCGCGCTTTGTTTATTCGGTTGCCAAGGCTGTCGTTGTTTTTTCACGTTTTTTTTTCCACACAATTTTCGCGTGTTTATCTATCCCGTTACCCCTACTATATCTAACAAAATGGTATCGTCCGATTACGTTTATTACGAATCAACTATTCGCAAATATTCGTCATACTCATGTAATACTAATAGTATTGACGGTCTGAAGTTTGAACTGGGGAAAATCTTGGGGAAACTTTTACTTTGATGCTGGTTGTCGTCTACATGTGAAATGAGAAGAAAGGGGCCATGTGCGTATTTGAGTCGCCGTTCTATGTCTGTAATTAATGAATTCCGATGTAATATTAGGGCATGCTGCATAAGGGCGTCTGTCAGTAGGTTTTTCATCAGGGAAAACTGGGAGAAAATGACCGACTTTGTTGTTGGTCGTTGTCTTTATTTGATATAGTAATTAGAGAGATATTGTGTTCCTTCGATTAAACCGCTTTTCAGTACATGTATGTGCTCTACGACCTGGAACTGGAAATCAAATCTCTCGCTAAAACTAATATTATAGTAAGTGGACGCTTTACATGGTAGAGGAGGGAGGAGGCAATGTCACGATACAATCATGTGGTTAGTAAATTAAGCGAATGGCTTAAAAAACAATTTGTTCACCTGAATGGCCTGACATAGGGACAGAAAAAGCGTAGAGGTCTTGGGAAAATGATAAAACGTGTGTTAAACGGCATGTAAATGCAGAAAATTTTTGATTTGGGCCTTCCATTTCACAATAAAACCTACTGCATATCATCACAAGTACTTTATCCAAATATCATAGGGGTCCCTTACGATTTATCCACCACTATTGTTGTTATTGCGTCCTGAAGTTTAGGCGATACACGTGTTCACAAGGACCCGATTGATCCGACCGCCGAGGTTATCGGCAACACGCGAACGATCGGCTGACTGGCCGCTGGCTATCCCCGCACGGGGCGTTACATGGACAAGTTCACTCAACGCCGGACGAGGGCTAGTATTAAAATACATGTACTGCATACACAGATGCAAGCACATACCGGGACCATACGCAGATCTCACTATTTCACCACATTCGATGACATTTTGACAACAACTCGTAACTCAATACATACAAAACCATCGATACGCCAGAACGAGAGATAGACAACAAAGTTCATGGGCCTTTGAATTTTCATGTTTCTACACTATTTTAGTACATGCACAACGATTAGAAAATACTTTGGAAAACGTATTTAATTGAGACTTTTAGTGGTTCTAAGCACTTAAAAGATTTTAGTGCCCCTGTATAGACTATTATGTAATTCAAAATAATATACATGTATTATTATTATACACAAATAAGCCATAAAATACATCGATACATTTGAAAATAAAAAAGCGGGTCTCCTACGCCAGCAAAATACTAAACATTTCCTTTTCATTTATTGTGGCTGGCCCCCTTTTGTGAACCCTGGTTCAGCTGCACCATTTGCAGTTTTGCACTATAATGGTCCATGGTAAATCCGGCAAAGAAAAATTTCTGTGACCCCCCCCCCCCCCCCCCTCATTTCCTTTGATGCCCTAAGCACGTGCTTATTTTCCTTATGGTTACTCCAGCCCTGCATAACCTATGTATCCCCCTGGCTTTGGCCTGCTGTTGTTTTTGGTAACTTCAGTGATGGGAGTTTCTGCCAAAAAGTAAGCCTAGCACACAACTACATGTACTATTATTATGCAGCACCTTGGCATTTATTCACACTAAGGCTGGCTCTATCAATATGGATGCGAAGCACAAGCTACATGTATAATACATGTACATGTACTGTATTAAAGCTGTGGCTTACTGGCACATTGGTCATAACGCGCAGTTGGACTCAATCACACAGACCAATTATAGAGCAAGTACGGTACGTGTGGGTGTGAGCAAGTGTGACAAATTCCATTGGATTCAATGGTAGAGATCAGTCTTACGTCATCCACGTGCACTATCACTAGTATCAATCAGTCTACAGCTGGGTTTTCATGTGTACGGAAACGAACGGCAATGGAAAGGTCAAAAACCCTTCGTATCCCTACATGTAGGCCTAGTCATGTATTATGGAAACACTCGTTCGTTTTATTACTTGATGGATTTTTGACATTGCCATTGATGTTTCCCTTTCCGTACACACGAAGACACAGCTTACTTCTGTTTGTATTGTCTTTATGGTAGGTTGTAGGTTGTACTAATGTTCTATAGGTGGCAAGAGTCCCTACTCATGTTCTTCCTCCACTGGATACTCTCTCGGTAGTGAACTTGAGATCTGGAAAATCACAAAAAATTTCGACTGGTAAATTCTGCAGGGAAAACGCCACTGCTGATTTAGTTCTTCGTGCACAGTATGGGTATAGTACATGTACTCTTATTTTTCTGTAAGTATTTTAGAAAGGTAACTGCGAAAAAGTATGAATTTGGATAAAAGTCCGGAGAAATACATGTATGAAAAAAAAATTAACTATGGTGGTGAGAAATGGTGGTTTTCTCTTCGTCAAGATCGCTAGTGCTTGGGACTGAATCTCAGATGTGCTGAGTTCAAATCCAAACACGGGACGTGAAATTTTTCCATACACATCAATGCTTTCTTGGGACATGAACATGTTTGAAGCTGTGGTCTGCTACTGCTAGATTCGTTGCCTCGTCAATTGCTGTCTGATGGTGGCCATGACGGACCTTTTGACATTTCATACGATATGTCAGATGTCAAGTGGCCCATAACTGGGTTCTAGCTTTCCTTGAATGTCGAGGGGAGGGGAAGGGTGGAGGAGGGGCAGAGCAAAGAGCAGAGACAAATGATGGATGAGAAATTGGAAGGGGGGGGGGGCGAAATGAGAGAAGGATTGATGGGTGCAAAAACTGAACCTTTGGTTTGTTACTGACAGTTCGGAGGCAGGCTCTATCTCTGTTCTTGTAATGTAGGCTACATTGTGACTTGTGTATATATGTAGGCCTACAGTTTAGATCTTAGTTGATACACGTATAGTAATTTTTATAAAATACATGTAGTAATGTGGGACATGATGATATATTATACAATGTACTGAGGAAGACAAGCGACCTTACCGAGCTCTGTGAAATACCACTTTCTCTGCTTTCCTGGAACTCCTCTGGCTAAAAATAGAACAATAAAGGTCACGTTAAAAAGGCAGTGTACACCTACATATTTTTAACTTAAGTTTTGTTATAAAATGGAAAATGACTTGTCATGATACTGTCAGCGAGGCACGTTTATTACCCCATATTATGTATATAACACATGTAGAACGTGATACAACTTCATTAGAGCAAGTATCAGTGTCGATAGTTTAGATCAGAGATCAGCAAACCTTTCTGCTTCTGCAGACTAGATCATGTATTAATCATAGAACTTGGCCAAGGCCCGATAAGCAAGGAATCGCAATATTTCGTGATTGTCCAAAACGGCTCAGGTTTCGCCTACCGAAACAGCCAACCAACCGGCTCTTTAAAATGGAAACTGATACGCGGTGAGTCGCAGTATGGCTAGATGTAAGAGGAGAGTTGGCAACAACAACAAGAACAAAAAAAACAACAACGTATTTGCAGAGCCCTACGGGTGTGGACAAACAGACATAAGAACACGCTACAAACAAAAACATGAATGTAAAAAAATTACCAAATGAGGTTCAGCATTATAGAGTGAGAGGCCAATATTTGTAGTTTGTAGGAATGGTTACGTTTTGTTCAGTAACTGCAGCATGTATTCAAATGAGTCTTATGGTCAGTTGCCTTGACTACCACTGCCGAGCAGAACCGGCTGTCGTAGTGAGTGTAAGATATTTATAAAGGCTGCAGCTGGGATAAATGCATGTAAGCCCTTACTACGTCCGACTGGGTTCTGCTCCGCAGTCGTACAAGGCAAGTGACCATAAGACTCATTTGAATACATTCTGCAGCTACTCAACGAAACGCAACCATTCCTACAAACAACAGATATTGACCTCTCACTCTATAATGCTGGACCTCATTTGGTATTAAAAAAAATTTTTTTTTTTACATTCATGTTTTGTTTGTAACTTCTTCTTATGTTTGTCTGTCCACACCCGCAGGGCTCTGGAAATACGTTTTTGTTGTTGTTGTTTTTTGCCAACTCTCAACTGGCTCTTTGTTGTCATTGCAAATGGGCATTTCTACACCCCAGAGGTTAGAATAACAGAGTAATCATAAAACTCTCCACAAATTAAAGGAAAGGGAAAAAATATACACAGGTCTTTCTGTAGTTATTATTCACAGTGGCCCAGTTTCAAACAATATTAATTTTACATACTGACTGTGAATCTCCCTTGCCCAGATTCAAGCTCAATTACAGTCATGTAATTAAACCTCTTGGCGAATACGTTGTGATGAGATAACATATATTGCCTATCTTCAAAGGGCTGTATATATGTGTAAAAACTATCAATTATTGATTCTACTCAGTATCGCATTACAGGTTGCTAAAACTGCAAATTTTAGCAGTACATAAAGTCAACTCAAAATGTCCCGCTGGAAATCCAATTTCCACATCCCCGTGAAAAATTCTGACTTAAGTTCGGTTTTCATACAAACGGAAACGTCAACAATCCATCAAGTGATAAATAGAAAGAATGTTTTCATTTTCATGTGTACGAAAGCAACGTTTCCTTACACATGGAAACACTGTTTTCTTTTTATTACTTGATGGATTGTTGGCGTTTCCTTATAATCCGTACAGAAACTGCTGAGTTTCCATGTGCACCGAAACGGCAAGGGAAGCGTCAAAAATCCTATCAGTTTTTGTACACATGGAAACACTCTTTCTTTTTACCGCTTGATGGATTTTGGACGTTCCCGTTGTCAATCCCTTCTCAGTACACATGAAAACACGGCTAAACAGAGAAGGCACGCATGATTAACAAAAACGATGGTTTGTTATTCAAATTTTGTTTTGATAATTTCGGTATTATATACATGCACTGTATACATGTATTTCACATGAATCTTGGCGGTTTTTGGTATGTTGATTGGTAAGTAATCTGACTGTTTTGGATAGTATCCCAATACATGTGCGCATTGTCATGTACTTGCGGGCCGGTGAAAATCCCTTCACGGGCAGTATCTGGCCTGTGGGCCGTAAGTTGCCGACCCCTGGTTGAGATGTACCAGTATAAGAATCATCGAAAATGTGAACATGCTCTGCTGTCCTACTCTCTCTCTTCTCTTCTCTCGTTCTCTCTTTCTGTGTATGTGTGTGTATGCGTGTCTCTCTCTCTCTGTCTCTCTCTCTCTCTCTCTGTCTGTCTCTGTCTGCCTGCTTCTCTCTGTCTTTCTTCCTTTCTCTCTCACAGTCTCTCTGTCTGTCTGTCCATCTCTCTTTCTCAGTGTCTCTGTCTGTCTCTCTCTCTGTGTCTTTCTCTCTGTCTGTCTATCATTCTGTCTGTCTCTCTCTGTCCTTCTGTCTTTGTCTTTCTCTCTCTCTGTCTCTCTCTCACAAACACAAACACTCATCTACACACTTACCTACACACTATTACACATGTAACACATGTACTTACATAATCCGTTGCAGGCGGATAGCTGACTCTAAAATCCATCATGAACTCTTCAGCCACGGGAGAGGAGAGACGCCATCTGGAACTGACATATGAAATATGAATATAAATATAAATCATATATGAATAAATATATATATTTTTAAAAAAAAGGTATCTGAACAACTTGAGAAAGGACACACGCAAGAAGTACATACATGATAGGGGGGGGGGGGGGAGAATCACTGAACGAAGCACAAGACAGTATAAATTATTCTGTCTTTGGCTTTGTAAGTAGACTCCTTGCCCTTAACAACATTCCTGAACGATTGTAAGTAGACTCCTTGCCCTTAACAACATTCCTGAACGATTGTAAGTAGACTCCTTGCCCTTAACAACATTCCTGAACGATTGTAAGTAGACTCCTTGCCCTTAACAACATCCCTGAACGATTGTAAGTAGACTCCTTGCCCTTAACAACATTCCTGAACGATTGTAAGTAGACTCCTTGCCCCTAACAACATTCCTGAACGATTGTAAGTAGACTCCTTGCCCCTAACAACATTCCTGAACGATTGTAAGTAGACTCCTTGCCCTTAACAACATTCCTGAACGATTGTAAGTAGACTCCTTGCCCTTAACAACATTCCTGAACGATTGTAAGTAGACTCCTTGCCCTTAACAACGTCCCTGAACGATTGTAAGTAGACTCCTTGCCCTTAACAACATTCCTGAACGATTGTAAGTAGACTCCTTGCCCTTAACAACATTCCTGAACGATTGTAAGTAGACTCCTTGCCCTTAACAACATTCCTGAACGATTGTAAGTAGACTCCTTGCCCTAAACAACATTCCTGAACGATTGTAAGTAGACTCCTTGCTCTTAACAACATTCCTGAACAATTGTAAGTAGACTCCTTGCCCTTAACAACATTCCCCAAGGATTGTAAGTAGACTCCTTGCCCTTAACAACATTCCTTAACGATTGTAAGTAGACTCCCTGCCCTTAACAACATTCCCGAACGATTGAAAGTAGACTCCTTGCCCTTAACAACATTCCTGAACGAAACTGTACTATTTTAGGCTGAGATTTTAATGACATATCTGTGAATGGATCTGGCGAAATTGGTTTAAAGGTGAAAAACCAAATACTTGAGAAAACCCCTTTTGCCCTTTCTCGGATAAGGACGAAAACACTCGCATGTTAAAGATCCCTTGGAAATCGAAAAGAGCAGGCTGGACAGGCTTTGTACACACTTTTCATGTGCAGTTGATCTTTGTGGCTCGAATCGCCCTTACAAAGTCCATACAAACTGTGCTTAACCACCGCATTGAACAGTTCGAATGTCCCATGACGTCATCGGTAAATCTAAATATAGTAACTGTGTCATTAAATCCCGTTCCCTATTGCTGAGCAGTGAACACAACTCAGCCTTTTCTTTGTATGGCTTTGTAATCAGACTATATCTCATAACAACAGCAATAGTAGAAAACAAGATTTTGGGGAAACCCAGCTAGTTAAATGTACATGTAGGTCAGCCATCAAATAGAGTGGTGAGTGGAGAAGGTGGGGCAAACAACTGGAAATGCGTAAAGCTCAGACTACTCATCAACTGACTAGTACGAAATGCCATATTTGTATCACTTAAGAGCACGGTTAAAATCACAGGATTTGGGGAATTTTGGTAAATATGGTGTGGCCTATTGAGTTTGTTTAAGTTTTAACGAGGTTCCAACAGCCGCACAACGACATGTATTGTGAAAAAATAGCCATTTGTGTCGCCGCCCGACAAAATGAGGCACATTTCGGCACTACCTGATTCAAGAAAATCATTAAAAGGTGTCGCAGGGGCAATTTTATCGATTTTGCGTTTTTAGTGTTTTTGAAAAGTTTAACCTCTTTACTATTCCTTTTCCAAATGATAATCCTGTTTGAGAAGGGTAAATGCCTCAAAACTCGATTTTGATTCGAGTCACCATCAATAATTTTGATGAAAAGCTGAAACTTTAAAAGCGTTTTTTCTCAAAATTGTGGTTGTGTCACTTCCTGTCTTTGAGAGGCCATATCTTCTCTGCTAATTAAACTACAGTGCCGTTTTTTTTTTTTTTCACCAAATGAAAGGGCTTTGAACAACCTATTTGTTGATATCAATATCTCCATACCACCAAAACAGGTAACAGCGATTCAAAATGAATTTCAATATGTTACTAACTCCACATAATGATCCCACCGTCGCAAGCCAACTTCCATTCCGCACACCCAGCGATTACAAGCAGTACCCAACTCGGCCCAGGAGAGTTGTGGGCGAGAGAGAAACGTATGGACAGAAGGTGAAATTCACAGGGACAGTTCCAGTGAATGGACAGAAGGCAAGATCTGCTCTCCATGAACAAAAAATCGTCACTGTTCCATAAGACTGTAGTAACTAAAAAATTTGAAACATCTACCGTATTTTTATTACACACATATTATGTTCAACTGCATTCAAAGCCGCACCGAATGATCTGGGTTCTAGACACCTAAGCCGAAAATAATCGAATACCAGTAGTAAACTTTCAAAAAGTCATCGTCACTAGATCCATGTGCTAAATAAAATCGTTTTTTGCTTCTCCTGAAAAGTGGTCAAAATCAGTTACTGCAGTTTTAGGGAACTGTGACGAAATATTCCCGTGAATAGCAAGAAAGTGAGATCCAAGACACAGAATACCGAGACGAGACATTCCTTCTTTCACCGTATGTCCACAAAATTGGGCGCGTTTAAGTGCGGTGAGTAGGCTACTACTCTTTTTGGTTCAATTATGAAGGGATGTGGTGCGAATTGTTTGCATTGTTGACATCGATGACACGCGCGGAAGTCGACGGACGGAATATGACGAATTGATTCCTCTCGCTATTCTGTGACTCGGGTGAGATCAGAGGTCCAGATAATGTCTTTTTCCGTAATATATCTATTATATATTTCAGTAACTTGCAACCTTTGGCATGACTAACTGACCAAACTATACACTCTTCAGGCCTTGAATTTGGCAGGAAGGTGGCAACTGAGATAAGGAAGATAATAATAATAATAATAATAATAATAATAATAATAAGTCATTTCTATGGCTTTAATTAAAAGTTGTTTACTTCAAGCATGTATTTTAAAAAAATCACAATGTTTATTGCTATGTAACATCTGTATTTTTTGCATGTTTGTTTCGTAATATTATTATAGCACCGTGCATGTCATAAAATGTAACCGTATCAAGCGTTCAGTTTGGTGCGTAGTGTTCTGGTATGGTGCGCATGCGTTCTGAAGCAGGACTGTAGTTTATTACTTTTATTGTGTGAGAGAGAGAGAGAAAAAGAGGGAGGGTGGGGGCACATGATTGTTTATTCCGGGCAATGCCCAGTAGGACATCTAGTATATATATAATCAATAATATACAGGTCCGTATTTACTGCCTGGTATTCAACTGAATGAAAATGCAACACACACGAAAGACAGAAAAAATACATCATGTATAATAACCATATTATTAATGTATCAACCAACACTCCATACTTGTGTATATGGTTTGGAAAGGGGGGGGGGGGCAAGCAATTATTTTACGACTATCACAATTTTCCTTTTGCCATACCCATTCTTTCCTTTCCGTCTGAGGCAGAATATTAGAGCGGCGACCAGCACGCCGGCACCAACAAGACCCAAGGAAACTCCCACGCCTATTTTCCAGGAATCTGGAAAAAGAAATAGGTGCAAAAAAAAGTCAGACACAAAGACGTATTACTGTTATTTAGTAAATACATCATAACAGGAGGGATAATAACCTGAAAAAAACAACAACCCAGATACATGTATATTATATAACACGGTTTCAAAGGCAGACAAAAGGAAAATTTAAGACGACATGCAGGAAACGAACAGGAAAAAAAAAAAAAGGCAGTCGAGAATGAAATCCCATGTATTTATCTTCGTGTCCCTGCTTGTTCAGAGCAGGTATTAACGCATTAGTGCATTAAGCAGTTGCCTAGGGGCGCTAAGGGCATAGGGGGCCCCGTGCATGTAAATGTATGAGCAGTTTCGTAAGGGGCAGGCCGCCGCCTCTTGCTTTGCCCAGGGGCAAACACTGATGTTAAACCTCTGACTACTGACACTATGAAAGCTAGATTTTCTCAGATCCAGTTTATATTGATATCCATTTATTTCAGTTATTTGGAATGGTAAGTATGAATCTACATCAGGCTACTGATCTGTATTTAAAAGAAAGTAATGGAGGAACAAAAGCTGTAACTGATGGAGCGGGTAAAGAGTTAATAGCAATGCTGTTTCAGTACTGAAGGGGTTAAGACGGCCCTGATCCTGCATGATAATTGTATGTATGTTGAAACCATCGGCGCTCGTACACTCAACAAACACACAAACAAACTGCTGTCTAGGAATGACAAAACGTTCTGGTTCCACTTTTTGGCTGAACTGAGCTACACACTACACACTACTTCTGCAGGCCTTCTCCGTTGTATGTTAAAGTATCCAGCGCGTACGGTGTGTAATTTGTAAATATTACTAAAACGAAAAAAAAAAAAAGGTCGTATCTCCAAAAGCTATGAGCATTATGAAACTTCAATCATCAATTTCTCAATTTTGACGGTAGCGAGTTAAAACCTTGTCATTCTAAAGGGACGAAATTAAAAAGGTAGAAGGAAATTTAAAAAAACAAAACAAAACGGAAATGATTCATCTTTTACAGTGTCCTCTGAGGTCAATACCCCCCCCCCACCCCCCCTCTCAAAAAAAAAAAAAAAAACACGCTCCGCAATTCTCGTCACGTTTTTTTTTTCTGTTCGGGAAATAATTCAGGGGAAGTTTTTTTCCTATGAAAAACACACTCCTAGTGCTTTTGCGTGGAGTAGTTCTTTAATTAAATCTCCCCCTAATCTGCGGGTGGTAGGTAAGGGCAAGCAACCAAATAATTCCGTTTTTAGGTTATACCTTGTATAATATATAACTTTGGATTGTTTCCCTTGAAAGCGACCGTAATTACAAAGACTAATTCCCTCAAATGTGAATTCTATATTTTCTATTGTAATTTCTTCAACTTTCAGTTGTAGCTGGATTATTTTCCCAAAATTTTGTTGGCAGATTCTAGGAGTAGGCCAACATTATGTGTGGCCGCCTGACAAAATGAGGCACATTTCGGCACTACCTGATCATAGATATACTACATGACCTAGATAGACTGGTACGCGGCAGCAGACTGAGGCCGCTATTATACATGTATAATTTCTACGTGATATATTTAGCTTGACATAGTGTACTCAGGGCCATCTTGACATCATTAAGGGCCCCTGGCCAAAGCAATGGGCGGTAGCCCGCCCCTTACGCAACTGGTCATAAATTTGTCAAAATTGGGCAAAAAGCAAAAGGTTGTATGTAGCGAAACCCTGCGTCAGAAATAAAACCCAAACGATACAAAGCAAACTAAAGAGAAGACAGAAAATGCACAAAATTTTCGGCTTTCGCATTTTTCAAGTGAAAAAAAAACAACTTTAGTTTGCTTTATATCGTTTGGGTTTTATTTCTCACGCAGGGTTTCGCTACATACAACTTTTTCTTTTTGCCCAATTTTGACATTGCTTATAGCACTGCTGCGACCCCACAGTTTTTCTGTGGTTTTTATGATATTTAGTCATAAATTTGCATGCATGGGATCCCCTAAAGCCCAGTGTGCCGATGCGTTAAGTAGGCTCCGAGCAGACTTTCACATTCTGTTAATGTAAAGCCCTGGTCACATGTAAGCTTGTTTCAGCGCTGTAGATACATATGGGAGTCTTTTGCAAAAATACGCCCATGTATATTAAATGTTTGTTGCTGTTCGCATGCAAGCCGAAAGCTGTTTGCAGTGTTTTGAAAATACATAATTATGTACGCTACTCTAGGCGATTTTTCTCTGCTTCTCCGTTCTCGGCGCTGTTTTTGCAACGGTCGGAGGGAATTGTCACCCGTGCCATCACTTCCTGTCGGTGAACTTTGATCTTGTTGAACTGAGATTTATAAATTGATTTTTTGGAAATCTTCAAATCTTTATTAAATCGGAAAAAAGATTATGCTCAGGAGGAGCAGCCAGTTCCTCTGATCTGCTTCACCCGTTAGCTCCGCCACTGGCTGCGCCATTTGCGCGCACAGATTAAAAACTGGCGAGACTACAAGAGATCATCAAAGGAAGTCAACCATTGCCAAACAAGGCGTGTCAACAATTTCCCCATTTTATAAAAGAGAGCATTTCAAAACTGGGATTTCTTACGCACAGACAAGCATATTCTGGCAAAAACGCTTTTTCACATTTAGAGATTGTTCTTAGAAGTACGTGCGGTCCCCAAAAGTTCTGCGCTAGGGGCGCATACACATACGTACCTATCCCTAACTCCTCAACCCTAAATCTTATCGAATCCTTAGACCTGCCACCTACTCTTTCAACCAAAAAAAACAGAAGGTATACAAAAAGTAAATCTGAAAGAATGATCAATTAAGGCTGTTGCTAGGGGTATTTCTGGAGGAGCTGTAGCTCTGGAGCGACAAAAGGCTTTAAAATACGCACCCGTAGAGCAAAAAAATTTGGGGGACAGACGTACTTGTAACTTTCATTTCAAAACTATGAAAGACATTGATAAGTCACTTTGTCAGATCTGAAAATGGTCATATCTCAAAACCACCGAAACTGCAGATACGCCAGAATGTTAGATACATGACGGGGTGTGTTTCGGCCCCTTACGCTCTGTAACTATCAGAAAATACTCTGGAAAACCTACCTGAATCTCCCTGACTTTCACCTGCTGTTCTTGTAGCGACTTCAGTGGTGGGATTTTCTGTCAAAAAGTAATACATTTTGTGTGTGTGCACAAATGATATTATGAACTAAAATACACCGTGCTGACCAGCAAAAGTAAGCAATTTTTAAAGTAAAAAAGAAAGATTTAAGCTTATTATGATACATTAGTTTTTGTCTTTGACAGTTAGTAACTATCCAGTCAGCATCCCTATGTCAATCCAACGTAGATTTGTACAGGTTTTCCGTAGGGTTGGTAGGATCACCGTAATGGCGGATTCCCTACATCAAACCAAAGTTGGTGCGATGTCGTAATGAGCGGATCTACGTAGGATCGATGTCATACCTATGAGCAAACGTGACGAAGGATTCCCGTATCGTTGCTGGGTGAGATAATCACCATGGAATTCCCTCAAATGTGAATTCTTTATTTTCTATTGTAATTTCTTCAACTATCGGTTTTAGCTGGATTATTTTCCCAAATTTTTGTTTGCAGATACTAGGTGTACATGTGTGTGGCCACCTGACAAAATGAGGCACATTTCGGCACTACTCGATTCGAGAAAATCGTTAAAAGACATCACATGGTCAATTTTATTGATTTTATATTTTCAGGATTTCTGAAAAGTTTAACCTCCTTACTATTCCCTTTTCAAATGGTAATCCTGTTTGAGAAGGGTAAGTGCCTCAAAACTGGCTTTGAATCAAGTCACCATCAATAATTTTGATGAAAAGCTGAAACTTTAAAAGCGTTTTTCTCAAAACTGTGGTTGTGTCACCCCCTGTCTTTGAGAGGCCACATCTTCTCTGCTTATTATTTTACAGCAATATTTTTTTTACCAAATGAAAGGGCTTTGTATAACCTACATGTATTAGGTGATACAATATTTACATACCACCATTTTGTCGGACAGTTATTTAAGAACAACAACAACAACAAAAATTGATACCTTGCCGTGTCCAATGAATGAAGAGGATTGTGACCCTAAGTGAGAAAAACGCGGACCAAAACAAATGAGTTATAGAGGTACCTGGAATGGTACCAGGCCTGGTGCTCGAGGGCGTATGAGCCAGTGAGGCTATTTTGGGCAAAGCAGTGGGGGAAATTTGGGCAAAGCAAGGAAAAAGAAATGCATACATACGAGGGTTGTTGTTGTTGTTGTTGTTTTTTTGAGGGGGGGGGGGGTATGTTTTTATCCGTGCCAAATTTCAAGCAAAACTGTCCCCATTTAACCAGAGTTTCCATACGCCCTTGCTGATGGTGAGTCAAGTTATTTATCAGTTTTACAATACCTGTGGTGGCACAATGCATTTCGTCTGAGCCATCTGGACAGTCAAGGGGTGGAAAGATGAGGGTTTCATTTGAAAATCTGAGGAGGATAGGAAGCGTCACGCTACTCATTACTGCTCGAGTTGAGATGATGAGGCGGAATGAGAAGTTCCAAAAGTCCGCGAATGGCACGTTTTTGAGGTCAGACTGAGTAATTCCTGTGGTGTTTTTTGTTTGTTTTTGTTTTGCACGAACAAGACTGTCACTTTGTGGTGCGCAATAATAGGCGTGCTGATTGGTTTCAACTTCATACAAGCATTTTAAAAAAAAATCTTCTTATCAGCAAAAACAAACATAACAACGAACTTGGGGTTAGAGCCGAAACATTCAACGTGATAAACAAAATATTTATAGATCAAAGAATTGTGGACGAAAATAACAGAAAAATAAGAAAACCCGAGAAATTTCGAATTTGCCAGAAGAAGAAGTAGGGCGCTGAAGGGGTTATGAATAAAAGTAAGAGACATGGGAACTCTGAACAAATAATAAAATGTATGCGATAGCACAGGAAAGTAAACAAGAAAGTCAGAAATGGGAGATAGGCATATATGAAGAAAAATAAAGGGAATTGGACCGATAAGAAGACATGAATGAGGCAGATGGACAGATATAATTATGTAAAGTAATGTAATGATTAAGTGTTCAAATCCACACACACAAAAAAAATAATTTAAAAAATGATATGCTCCAAGGCGCGGCACTAAAAATTAATTAAAAACAGGATTAACATAAAATCAGTCATCAAGCTCCCACCCATACACATTAACAAACACTTGATCTACTCCCATCCTCAAACCTCTGAAACCAAAAAGGTGACATTATTCAGTTTCAATGAAAACAGTCCTAAACAATTCAGTTTTGAGCCTATTTTTATATTATGACAATGTTTTCACTTTTCCTGCTGTCAAAGCTGATGTTGTTAAAGATAATGGAGATATGAATAGGAGATGGACAGATAAGGAGATGTTTATGGGAGACGGACGACAACACACTGTACATGTAGAAGAACACACAAAGAAAGAAAAGAGAACTGATTAGGTACGGGAACAAAAGCGGATAGTCTAGTCATGGCTCCTGCCCTATGAGAGTTTGAGTTTGGAGAGAGCACGTCGACACAATAACGGCCATATAGTGCTAGGAAGAAGCAAGGCGACAGATAAAATATAAGAGAACAATAGGACTGGAAGCCCTACCAGAAGCGCCCACCATCCATCTATGAAATTTTTACCGGCACCAAAAGCGCCCACCAACCAGCCATGAAATTTTTACCGGCACCAAAAGCGCCCACCAACCATCTATGAAATTTTTACCGGCACCAAAAGCGCCCACAACCATCCATGAATTTTTTACCGGCACCAAGTGTTGAAAGTGAGATCATCAAGAGCTACTGCCCCTCCAGCCACGGGAAAATTGGCCACGAAGACCAGCTGAAACGGTTCGTCTGATTCCAGGGTAAAAGTAACTTGTTCCCAGACAATTCCTCTCTGGCTAGAACCCTTGTAGATCTACAATGATGGAAAATACACAATAAATTATGTACTTTATATATCGGAAGTGAATATTATTTTGTAATATGTGAGTGTGCATGAGAAAACCCACAATAAGTCGGCAACATGACATTTTGAGCTCTGTACACATAATAAAAGACAGGACATTTCTGATAAATTGAAGTCAGTGACCCCCCTAAAACAAGATTTTGAGAAAACGGCATTTAATCCTAAAAGTGGCAATAGCTAATTGCCCCATTAATATTGGAGTGGTTGCTGTTAGGAGACCGTAGTCTAATAACTAAGCCGTTATAGAGATCATAGTGAGTAGTGTTCACTGCTCATCTAGAGTTTACCATGTAACATGCCACGGTCCCTTAGAAACAGCCAAGTCGGAAGTATTTGGATCTTGTTAGGAGACCGTAGTCTAATTACAAAGCCGTTATAGAGATCATAGTGAGTAGTGTTCACTGCTCGTCTACAGTTTACCCTGTAACATGCCACGGTCCTCTAAACAACAGCCACGTTGGAAGTTTTTGTCGGACCCATTATTTTCACTTCAAAGCCGTTTTTCTCAAAATCAGCTCTGCCGACTTATTGTGGGTTTTCTCATGCACACTCACATATTGGTATGAATTATATAGAGCCAGATTATGATCTTTACATCCGTTTTCTCAAACCTTAGCCCTCTGGAGCCCACATATGGGAGAAAAGATTAAATTTCCAAAATGTATTAAATCCATTTCTACTGTAGTTTAAATGCTGTTTCTTATCTTCAAATCACTTGGTGCGCTTAGCGAATTGTCGTGATATAAGTAGCTCTAGGTCAGTTACGCAACCACACAACGTCTCGTTTTTGTGTTGAAAGGCTGACACATGTTTTGCCTATTTTTATGGAATGCTGAAACGCCCTGCGCTAGAGGGTTAACTGCATGCAAACCTTACAAATCGCGTAAGCACAGAATAAGTTTGCTGTTCGGTTTTTCGTTTGCATGGACGGCTGTTTTCTATTACCATAAAACAACAACAACAAGACCAAATACATTTACAAAGTAGTTAATCGAATTGTTTACCTCATCATACGGTGGCTTAGAATTGTTAGTTCTGGACAGCAAGGTCAAAGTGGTGTTTTCACCATGAGTCATACGGTAATATGACCCCATACACCTGGCATTTCTAGGGGTGCGATCGAACACTGGCGAGAGAAGCCATGCTGCATCACCGCTGTTTTTTCCTACAGCGTACAGGTAACTGCCAAAGGAAGTGAAGTTAGAGTGATCGAATCCTTGCAAACCAACAACCACCCTGTCCCCAGACTGCCAGCGTTTCCAAGGCTGTAAACCAGTGACCTGAGATGTGTCTAAGGTCATGATATCCGGGCCGGAGTCAAAATTGTAGGTGGTGTAAAACTCACAGAAGGTACCTCGTTCATCTGACCTGTCTCCGCAGTCGTCCGCGCCGTCACAAGCGTACTTATTGTCCGCACAGGCTTTGTTCTCGCAACGGTATTGGAAACATCTGTAGCCCAGACGAGGGAAACCACACTCATTGAACTGGAGGTTGTCCACTGCCGTCATTGCATTTTGAGAATTGTTTGCACTCGTAACAATCTCGATGTAGAAGGAAGACCTCCTGCGACCTATGGTTATCTCAGCTGTTTGCCACTGGTCAGTGTGTGCATAGCTACGCCACATCAAATCCCTTGCATTTTGATAAATGATATACATTTCTAAGTTTGAGTGTTGTAGAAAATAGGACAGTTGTATGGTACATGCGGTGGCTGCCCCATTGAAGTTACTGCTCTTCAAAACCGTGCTGGATTTTGAGGAGGTAAGAGCCGTGTAGTTTATGTACATAAAATGACCCACACTGTTGTTATTTGCGTCATATCCCGGGATCAACATGTTTGAGTTATCCCCTGCTAATCCACGATTCCAGTTAATTCCCCCAGGGTCAGTCCATCCACAGAGGTCCACATCAAATGTGCAGACATCAAGCGTGTGACATCCGATTTCGTCGCTTTTATCCCTGCAGTTCAGACTGAAATCACAACGCTGATTCAGGTCTACACAAAAGCCATTAGAACTGCACTGGAATTTATCATCAGGGCAAGAGGGGACCGTACTGGGTGTTGTTGGACCCTGAGTTGTCTGAGAATCATATGTCACACTGGTTGTCCCGCCTTCTTCACTGCAGCTGCCTTTGCGTAAGCTGACATCATCGATAGCATAAGTAATGTCCATGCTTTCGTTCCGCACACAGTCAAAGATGAACTCTGAGCCGTGAGTAAGTTCAAGATCCAGTTGACGATCGAACCAACGATTTAGAACAGGCAAGCTTTCTTCTGAATCAATTAGAGTTAAATTTTCTGTGAATGGATTTATATTTCTGATGTAAACATTCAGTGGGTTTGAGCCAAGTCCAGTTGAGACAGGGATCTGTTTAATTCTGTAGTGTAAACACATTTGCGCCGCACCGCCAGGGGAAGTCAGTAGAATTACTTCACTAAGCAATGACGCTTTGTCTCCCGTCTTGCTAGATGCTGTTGCCTCAGCTACAATAAAACTTTCTAATGGCACTGCTGAGGTGTTAGCGGCCCGCAGAACCCAGGCAAATCCAATGTCCTGTTCTGCATTAATGAAACCACAAAGTCCCCTATCGAAATCGCATTCACCAGAGGCAGGGCATGAATTATTTGTAAAGACGAGATCATCAATGGCAATATGACCAACACTCCCGTCACTGACGGCCACAAGTTGCAAGAGATAGTCACTCTCAGGCGCCCGTACGCTTGCACTGGCACGCCTCCATACGGTGGTCGCAGAATCCACAACTGAAAATAAATTCGTTTCTCCAAGCCCAGTACTGACCGCAGTGACTTTGATCTGGCTTTGACCACTTCCTGCCATATGGTACCAGAACTGTAAACAACGGAAGCTCTCAGCCACAGACTGCATGGGCAAAGTTAGGACGGCGGTGCCTTTAACTGTGGTAGGAACGTACAGGAAATACCCATCCCTAACGCCCATACTGTGATCAGTTTCTGGCGATGAACCACTAGCAGTAACATTACTAGCTACAGTCCATCTTAAATTACTGTTATGATCGATCTGAACCCATTTACAAGTGGTACCTTCTTCATACATGCATTCATCAGGAGGTAAACAAGGACCGCGGGTGTAGAGAAAATCATCTAATGCAATGTCGCCAAAGTGCTCTCCAGTGACTACAGCCCTAACTCGCAGAATAAAGCTAGAAGTGTAGGACCGAATGGTCACCAGGCCTTGTTGCCAGTGATTTAGCATGGAGCGCTGACGTTCAAAATGAATAAGCATTTCTTTTCCGTCGTCAGTTTCGACACGCAGGGTTCCCACACCTACTCCGTTCATGAAATACCAAAAGCTGAAACAATGTTCGCCGCCCACGATTCGTGGCAACAAAGGACTTTCAATGATGGCCGTGTCCTGCTTATTGCGTCCTGTACTTGCAGCTAGCAGATAGAAACCCGAACCATCAGAACTATGGTCTCCCGGGGGGCCATTTTCTGTAAAATCCCCACCCTGTGTTATCTGCCAGTCAAATTCATCCTGATTACTTTGCCTCCAACTACATAGATCACCCTCACTAAAGCTGCAGTCCAGATCAAGAATTTGGTCTCTAACGGAACAATTTTCAAAACCAATGCTGTCTACAGCAGCCATGCTGGGTGCATTATTGCTACTTGTGTAGTATTTGATCACAAGCTGCCATCCGTCGCTCAGATTTTTCACTACATTTTCAGTGTCATAGATCCAGGTATTCCATATTGTTGACTGTATTGCATTGCTCTGTACAAAAGGTATCTCGGTATTCTGATTGTTAGCTGAGACATTAACGGTGCCCTCATCTGTGTAGTTAATGTACCCGTGGATCACGATCCTACACCTATTGCCCGGCCTCGGGAGGGCACCGCTGACCAGTCGAGCTGGACTGTCCCCTTTACCTGGTGCTGCGGTGACGTACATGTAGTGTCCACTGGCATTCATATATGTGAAATCCTCAGATGGGCCCTTTTTCCCCATCATATCGGGAGAACCAAGAACCCATCTCAGCCTCCCCGTGCTGTTGTCATACCAACCGCACATCCCTTCTTCGAATTCACACGGACCACAAGTAGCTTCATCTGACCCGTCCACGCAGTCTTGCTTAAAGTCACACTTTCGTGCCTCAGGAATGCATTGGCTACTGGCACACTGGTATAGGCTAATATCAGCACAGGTATTCGAAGTGGTAGGCCTGGTGGTCATTGTGGTGCTGGTCGGTGTCACAGTCACCGGTCGCAGCTCACAGCCAGAACTCAACGCCAGGTCGTCCACGGCTACAGCTGTGCTGACGTTAACGCCCTGGACAGCTTCTATCACCACCTTGAAATCCGTATCGGAGGTCAGATTTAGAGAGACTCGAGTCCACTCGTCTGGGTGCGATGATTGGCTAGTGAACAGTGTCTCCGTGGAACTGTCGTTCATTGAAAGGATGTAGACGTTCATGGCCACACCTGGTGGTACTTGATACATGCGGTAGTAGAAAAACAGCTTGCACTGGTCTGTGGTTGTGTTTTGGATAGTTCCACTGTAAAGTCTTGCCTTAAACCCGTCCTGATACGGGCTGGGTGCCACATGGAGAAAGTGACCAGTTGGCAGACCTGTAGTGTGATCTCTATGGAAAGGGGCGTCTACCTCCTCACCTACTGATCGTCTCCACCAGGCTTCCGAATGAGTTTTGTTCTGTTGCCAGGTACAAGTCGAAGTCTCAAAGTCACAAACGTCAGCCTGAAACAGAAAGAAACAGAAAAAAAAAATTCAGGTGTAGCAAAAGGCATCGAAACTATGATATCGGCGTGCCCTGCCATTACCAGAAGCGCAGATGAGTCTTAAGTCATCATGAATTCAATATTGAGAAGGGAATGAAATTTGCAAGAAACTTTTCTGTAAATTGAATGAAATTGCAACAACAGTGATCTCTCAGTGGATCAGTTTATTCAAATAACAGAAAAGGGGAGGTGGGGAGAAGCTGAAAATAGTGAACATTACTGACAAATAGAACATAGTGTAACGACAGCAGCTACAACATATCAGACAACTCTACGAAACATCTACCAGAACAAATTTTCAAAATTTCTCTGATTGTCTGTCTGATTGTCTGTCTGCCTGACTGACTGTGCATCTGTCCGTCTGCCCGCCTGCTTGCCTATCTGTCTAGTACCCTTTCCAAAATTTATTTATCTCTGTCTGTCTTATTACTTGGCTGTCTGCCTGCCTGCTTGCTTATCTGCCTGCCAATCTGTCTGTCTGTCTGTCATCGCCACCACAATTATCATTTGATCAAGAGTATGCATGCTCTTCTGACAAACAGTTGAAAACCTGTTACAGAATGAAAGAGTGAAAACCTCAGTGCAGATGCACCTACTGCATTCATGACTTACTTGCTTGTTTTTGTTACTGAGGTCATAAACCTAAGCCATTCCTGCACATCTTCAATGCTGGGTTTGACAGACAATTTGGGGACATCTAATAGAAAAAGAAGGTTAGAATACAAACAGGGTATTCTTTGATGTTTAAGCCAGTATCAGTGACTCCAGCTTACAAAATTGCACTTTGATTCATCTGATCCGTCTCCGCAGTCCTGGGTCAGGTCAGACCGAACTGAGGCGTTCACGGAGTGCAAAGCCGAAGTACAGGTTAGTTGATTGGCCGGGCACGTATGGGGAGGAAAAGTCTTGGGGACTCCGCAGTCGATCAGCCGGACGTCATCAACGGCGACAATACCTTGTGACCTGCACAAAAGTGGTATTCCGAGTCTATAAACGCTATATAAATTAAGTCTGTCGTGTCGCAACTGTAGTTCTTGTTTGTTCTATCTCCATTGTCTGCAAAACAGGATATCTTTCACAATGTAAAAGAGGTATAACAAATGCACACATTGACACTTGCTTAATGCGTTGCGGCACTTATCAACCTGTTTCAGAGTTCCAATCTATTTTAAGTCCATGTCATAATACTAAAAGCTGCAAACGTGCAACGCCGAATTTCTCAGTTGTGCAGAAAATGGAGTTGGAACAAACAAAAAGCGAGGTCGCAGTATTTTGACCCGGGTTCTGTTTACAAGGGGCCCTTTTGTAATGTGATACCTTTTACAATGCGACACCTGGCTGCATAATAGCTCGGTAGATAAAGCGATGGAAGAGTAATGGAAATTATTACGATTCAGTTGCTGGCGTGTCTTCCCCCATCCTCCGGTACCCTTTATTATTGTGACCTCACAGGCTGCTTTTTATTCTTTTTTTACCACAGATTTTGATTATAATTATAAAATTCATATTACAGATAGATATACTTTACAGTAAAGGCCTTTTCCCCTTAGATTTTTAATTTCAGGTCTGAGATCCTTTAGTTTCTCGGGGGCCCCCGCCTAAGGCTGTTGGCCCCCTGTTCTTGATTGCCGTTTCTTTATTGTTTTCTTTTCCCGTCTTTCATTGCCTTGTTGTTGTGGATTTTTTGTCTTTTTCGTCGTTAACTGTTGCTGGCTTCTGTGGTTTCATTGTGGTGGGCGCTATGAGAGGTGCAGAAGGAGGTCAGAGCTAGCAATGGTGTATGGGGAAAGGGAGACAAATTCCTTAACACTGTGGTTTTCAGGAGTTTGATCCCTTTAATTGCCAAATAATTTATTATAATACACGTCACTGGTTGACTGCATTCCTCTGTAGCCCAGAAGTTTTTAATTTCACCTTTATTTGATCTTATTTACAAGAATCTGAGAGCTGAAAAGTAACCGAGTGTAAGATAATGTAAAAATCGTAAAAGGCGCAAAGTGGCCGTTAAACCCAAACTCAAACTCATAACTTCACCACATTCATTGTTTCATACCATGGGAGACTAAATTCCAGAGACTAAAAAAAGCAGCTACCGTCCATAAGACTACAGGATAAGTTGCTCAGGTTCATGTCCTGAGAGTGGCTCAGTGCCTTAAAGAGTGCAATAGCCCAGACACAGTGGCTTTGGTTCCGTTTCACTTTCGGCTCGCTTTCTAGAGTTTCGCGGAAAGAAAAAAAAACCTTCACTGGGCCTTGTTGAGCGCCTGGTGCTGCGGCGTTCGTCTCGTTTCGCTTTCCATGGAGACTAGCGCCTTTCGACCGCTGCTCCGAGGGTCCTGCTGTTGCAGTCTTTCCGGGAAACCAACTATTTAGTTGAATACTGGTACTGTTTCGGTGGGTCCTTCGTACAAGGTGCATGCGAACGAGTGGTACTAGCAGATGGTCACCAGTTCGCCTATGACCATTCCGCAGCCTCCGGGCTCCGGATAAGTCCGATCCCAGGTCTGGAGAGACCAGGGGAGAATTTCTTCTCGACCGCCACGTGGTAGCAGCGGGGCAGCCCAAGCTGGGGGCTGGCTAACGGGGACGGGCTGACGGCTGACCTTCCCGAAGCCGTTAAACACTGGGAGCTTTCCGTTGCTGTAGGCATATGGGGGCAACTGGCCTAGCAGAACGCAGTGGTGGCAGTCCCCGATTGAGGGCCGGGGACTGACCAGATCGATCCTTCGAAAAGTCGTGCAGCAAGCACTACGTGACAATGACCTAACCAAGACAATGACCGCACGCTGGCGGATGAGAAAGTGAGATTCTGGTCACGACGTGATACGAATCAGTCGGTTCAGGCTGTCATCAGCCTCCATTTGTCTGAAAGGGGTCCAAGCAGCAACAATTTCCCACTATACATGATGGTAAAATATGGCAATAAGAAACGTAGGGCTGAGGAACCCACATATATCCTCCGTAGGGAGGATGGCAGTTGCCAGGTCCCTCTACGCAAGTATGCTACTGGTGACCTGTGTCCGAATGTGAGTGTGAATGCGTGTGTGAAAACTAACAAGGGGACCCTAGCGGCGAGGGATCCCCCTGGGACACTTAACATGTTGCAGCTCAATGTCTGTGGCCTTCGCCCGAAGGTCCTGGAGCTAACTAAGCTCCTCAAGTCAAAACATATCCATGTAGCTCTCCTTCAAGAGACTCTACTGAATGGGAGAGGCGAGCACGTCACAGGGTATACCATACACACCTGCTCGTGTACCAAGTGCCGAGGCATTGCCACACTGGTTCGCAATGACATGACGGCTGTGAGGCAGCACGCCCCGACGAGCAACGGTGAAACTGATACCCTCACTCTTACAGTATGGAAGGACGGCGTGGCCTTCACCATCACGAACGTCTATAACCCTCCTGAGGTCCCCTGCGACCTAGGGTTGACAGAGGCTACCTTGAATAATACTATCATCGGAGGAGACTTCAACGCACGAAGCCCTGAAATGGGGTACGCCCCAGAATCGACGAACATCGCAGGAAGAAACGTCGAAGGTCTCCTCCTAAGTTCTAACCTGGTCCGGATACAATCAGCCGACTCCGCGCCCACCTGCCTGCATCGAGCAAACGGCGCGGAGAGTCGGCCCGACATTACGCTTCTATCTGCTGAACTCGTTACCAGGCAGTCCTCGAGGACGTAGGTAGCGACCACCTTCCCCTCCTCGTACAAATCCAGACTAAAACAGCTAAGAAGAAGGAGAAGCGCTTGAACTGGAACTATAAACGAGGCAGATGGGAAGAGTTCAGAGAGACTTTAGGTTAACTCTGAACGAGGTGGACCCCAACCAGGGTTCTATTGACGAAGCTAACGCCGTATTGACTTCAGCCGTGCTCGCAGCTGCTAAGCGGAGTATTCCGCGAGGACTGCAGCCCCTAAATCGCTGGCCCTGGTCAAAGGAACTTGAACAGGCGGTCCGACAGCGTAAGAGGGCGAGAAGAAAAGCAAAAACGAGCACGGCGGCCAGAATCGCATATAACAGATTGACCGCCAAAGTCAAGCTGTTGTCTAGAAGCACCAAAAGGGCAAAGTGGTTAAACCTGTGCGAATCTCTGAACGTGGACCCGAGTGGTGGCCGAGCGTGGACCGTCCTGAATCGCCTTAATCGGGGGCAAAGAGTAAAGAATGTCGCTCCGATACGGGCAAACGGGACGGTCGCGGTGAGAGACCATAAGCGTGCAATCATGCTTAACCGACACTTTGCCAGTACAAATAAGAGTGGCAAAGCTACGGATACGGACACGGGGCTCTGTAAGGTCAGGCGTCAGCTCGAACAATCGCCAGTAGACAGCGATCACGAGGGCCTTAACAGTGAGTTCACCCTAGAGGAACTGGAGAGAGCACTTGGCAAGTGTAAAAATCGTAAAGCCCCAGGCCCGGACAAAATCTCTAACGAGATGTTGCTCCAGATGGGCCCCACGGCAAAGAAATGGCTCGTAGCTCTCATAAACAGTTTTCCTTCATCTGCAAAGTAGGAGAGAGGATGGTTAACCACCGGCTGACCTGGTATCTAGAAGAGCGCGGTCTTCTAGACAGACACCAGGCGGGCTTCCGTAGTAGCAGGCAGACGATGGACCAGCTTATCCGATTGACCCAAGCGGTCAATAATGGTTTCCATAGGCGTGAGCATACGATCGCCGTATTCGTCGATCTCAGACAAACGTACGATAAGGTGTGTAAAGGTGGGCTACTCCTTAAACTACTCAAGGCGGAGGTCAAAGGAAACTTGTACGGATGGGTAAAAGATTTCCTGCACAATCGAACAGTTCGCACCAGAGTGAACGGACAGACCTCAAGCCAACTCACCATGGAGAATGGCCTGCCGCAAGGCTCAGCGTTAAGCTGCACGCTCTTTGCAGCTTACACCAGCGACCTTACCCAACACCTGAGATGCGAAAAAGCGATGTATGCCGATGATATGGTAATCTGGAAGACAGGAAAACAGGTCCAATGGCTGCAGCGAGACCTTAACCGGGACCTCGCGACGCTTGCCTGCTACTGCCGATTGTGGAAGATGGAGATAAACGTCGATAAGACCGTTTATCAACTCTTCACCAACGGCAAACACACCCAGAAAGCCACCATCACTCTTAAGATCAATGGCCAGACACTCAAGAGGGAAAGCGCACCACGATATCTGGGAGTTGAACTTGACAGCAGGCTCAACTTGCAGACGCACGTCAGCAAGCTCGAGTCTGAGGCTAGGAGGCGATTAACACTGTTAAAAACGCTCGCCAGTACCACCTTAGGTGCCACTGGGAAGGTTCTCAGACAGCTATATCTAGCCTATGTCCGAGCAGGCCTAGATTATAGCCTGCCACTGCAACCAATGGCCAGCGACTGAACGCTGTCGGCGCTGGACCGAGTCCAGAACCGCGCCTTGAGACTCATAACAGGCTGCCTCCAAACCACTCCTACGAATGCTCTAGAAATCATGACCAATGTGGAACCACTGGCAACCAGAAGGGAAGGGAGCGTACTGCAGCAGTACGAGAGGTTAAAAAGGCTCGAGCCGGACTATCCGGCGCGGGAGGCGATCGAAATCGACCCGCCGCCGAGAATACTTCAGAAGAAGTCGTTCCTGGGCGAAGCCAAACGGTTAACTGAGGAGTATGGGCTAGAACAAGACAGAATGCCCCCTCGGTTATGGACGAAAGAGCCACCTCGCGCCCCCCCTGAAACCCCCAGTGGTCAAAACCACGCTTCTAGACACAAACATGACTAAGGAGGTCAACCCCACGATTCTGAAAACGGCTGCTGGCGAAACTATTGACTCGTACCCAGCACACATGATTAAGGCTTATACTGACGGCTCGGCAGTACAGGCGACTACGAATGCGGGATACGGAGCAATAATCTACTACTCTGACGGCACCGACACCGAAAAGATCTATGGGCCGTGCAGGGCGAATGGCTCCAACTTCGACGCTGAGGCGACAGCGATTTGGAGGACACTGACTACGGTTTTCAACGGCTTTGAAAACGGAACAGTATCGCCAGATGATATTGTTGTGTTCACAGACTCAAGGGCCACATTGATGGCCGTCCAATCGCTCAACCACAAGCTAGAGGCACATGGCGCAGACAAAATCAGACATATCTGCCACCAGATCATAAGTGGATACGGTGTCGAACCTCCAGTGGATCCCCGCGCACATAGGAATCCGGGGCAACGAGGTTGCAGATAGCCTAGCGAAACAGGGGACCAGAGGCGAACAGACAAAGCACCCCACGTCTTACCCAGCAGCCCGAGCCAGAATCCGCGCTCACGGACGCAGGAAATGGCTAGATCAATGGGCAAACTCGGATAAAGGACGTAGGGTGTATCATAACCAAACCAAACCAGACATCAAAGACCCGATATTGACACTAGAGCGAAAATACGCGACAATTATACAGCGTATGAGGACGGGACATGTCCAGTTGAACGCACATCTAAATCGTTTCAACCCACTCCGTGAGCCAGTATGCCGGCCCTGCGGGTCCTCGCAGGAGACAGTCGAGCACATCCTGGCGGAGTGCCAAGGACTAAAACAACTCAGATCCCGCTACCTCCCAGATACCCCGACAGTCTCTAACTGCCTTTACGGGGCCGTAAAACAACTTAAGAATACTGCCATATTCGCCATCGCCGTCACGAGGGAAAACTCGATCGGCCAGGGATGAGCACTCGAGCGTCTTTCGACAAACCGGCCGGAAGCGAAACAAAACTAAAACCACCATGTTTGGGCTCTAAAGAAGACAAAGACCGAAACACGGGTTTGACCAGAGGCTATCCTCCTCTGAAGAGGTGTAATCTCCCTGGCCTCTTCAATTCTTCATTCACGATTTCTTTAGATGCAACGTGTTATCGCTCTTTAATTACATAATTAGGAAGGAGTACCATATGAGTTACACAACTTTAATCTGGTACATATTTCATAATATCATACTGAGTGTCAATCGCCGAGCTGGGCATTACTATAAAAAAAATATCCACCTAGAGGAGTAACTCGCCAGGGGATTTTTCTCATCCCTGATGCTATGGTAGGTAGGATCGAGCACCTAGTCTTCTCCGATAAGGACGAAATATTTGGAGGGCCCGTGTGCACGTTGCGCACGTTACAGATACCTTGGCAGCTGGAAATCGTGAAGAGCAGGCCTCACAAGGCCGCTACCACTGCAAAACTCTTTTTAAAAAAGCAACCGATCCCTATTACAACAAGAAAAATACAACAAGAAAAATACAACAAGAAAAAGTGAGGTGTAAACACTTACACGCAAGGGGCGGCTCTGCCCCCCCCCCACCCCCCCTGCGATTCTCCGCTCACGGCCGCTACTAAAGTCTCATGTTTGTAATATCCCTATCATGTAATTCATATGAAACTCCTCCCCATAATTATAGTCTATGATAACAGCCCAGCAAGCAACCTTACGAAAATCCAATGCGTAGGCCTGAAATCAAGCTTGCACATAGGAATGACATCGTTCCTACGTAGATCCGCTGACATTGGTCTGAGCAGGCAGTCCTGCTCTGTTGTAATCCTACCAACCCAACGGGAATCCTATGCAAATCTACGTCGGATTGACATAGGGATGCTAGCTAGGAACAGGCTAGAAATCTACAACAATAAATTGTGAATTCAGATGCTGCAAAGAAAGGACAAACCTCTGAGTGTTCATGGCTATGAAATTCAACCTGAAACGTCCGGCAATGTAGCCAATGTCTGCGCGCGCCATTTGCCAGACACTTACGTTGTAGGTGCTACTGGCACGGAAAATTTCTACACTGGTGTCAAACTGAAGAGAGAAACAGAGATGATGCTGACAATGAATAGATCAAATTGAATTTGTTTGAACAGGTTTGTGTTAATCTGGCTCCTGTACTACTAGCCAAAGAGCCCATTTTATGAATCGCAATACGAGACAAGCTGTGACATAAATCTGGACGAGTCGACAGGAGACACCTGGCCCTGCCAAAGATAAACCCGCATCTGCTCCTCCCCCCCCCCCCACTCTCTCCCCCCCCCCCTCCAATTTTTCTTTCTCTCTCATCCTCCTCCCTGTACTCTATCTCTTTCCGGGCTCTTGTTGTGATTATTATTAATTATTATTTGATAATGATATTAATAATCACCAAGTATATTTATATGGCGCGCTTTTCTTGACGGCTCAAAGCGTGTTACAGGAAGAAAAACAGAATAAAAGTCCGTTCTCATATAGACATACATTCACAATCGGATGCAGACCCCGTCCTCCTCCCCACCCCATCCCAAATTTACTAGACATGGTACACAGAAATTCCATCAACAGTCATAATACTTTTTAAATAAATGGATTTTTATTGTCAATTATTATTTTTATTATTGGGCGGTGTATTTTCCTTTCACTCTTTCCCTACCACACATTCTGGGCAGTATTCCACGGTTGGACCAAGCTATATTTGAGCCACCTTTTTGTTCCCTCAATAGACAACCAAAAAATATGAAATTGTGTGAAAATAAATGTAGATTCAAAATATTAAGGTTTGAATGTACAACAGTGAATTGTATTCACAAAAATTGTGTTTCGTGAACACTGGATTGGAATTGAACATGAATTTCATGAGCCGCGTTTTGCGGCTCGCGGTAGGAATCGGGATTTCGCTTGGGCCGCAAAATGCGGCTCGCGGTAGGGCAAGAGTGAATTCAAGGACTTTGTCTGCCGAGCGAGTGTGTGAGTGACTCTGAAAAAAAGAGGGAGCGAATGAAGAATGAGTGAGGAACTGGAACAGTAGATGAAAAGAAATATGAGAATGATGTAAAGGGCGTGAATTCAATAGTGACTGAATAACTTCCTGAATGAACATTGCTCGATCTGATTGATTTCCACTGACGACACGGAGCTCGTGCTCTTGTGAAAAGTTTGACTTTACAGCGTACTTCGTTTTTCGTCAGAAATTCTGAGGGCAGATGTTCCGCTCTCTTAAGGGTAACTTCTTCATTTTTGATTGCAGCTAATTCTTGCTAATGTGCATGCTCAGCTGCCGTGCCAAAAGCAGTTATTTGTAAGTGCGCATGCTCAGCTGCCGTGCCAATAACAATTATTTGTAAGTGCGCCTGCTCAGCCGCTGTGCCGAAGAGAAATCGTTTTTAAGTGTGCTTATTCAGCTGCTAGGGTGGGGGAACGGAGGTGCGGAGACACCGGTTGCGGCCAACGTCAAAATATGTTTTGACGTAAATGAAACAAACCAATAAAATCAGCACAAACCTGCAGAGAAACACGAATATCTCCTGACACAGGGTTGGAAAAATTTGTAATAAAACTGTACAGCACAGCTCTTGTATGTCTTCGGCAACACAGCAGAACGTATGACAGCCTGATTGGTTCCATCTCCTTGACTAAGGTCAGCATACAGCATAGACCCGTCAGTTGTACCTAGATATTCATAGAAGTTTTTACAGGACAGGCAAATTACACAATTAGGGGCGAGGAGCTCCAAATATTTTAAGGCAATTTTAAATTTCAAGATCGCATTTGGAGAGCTTGAAATACCAAACATTCTCATGGGGTAATAGAAAAACCAAACTGTAGGCTATGTAGGTGAAGATTTAGTTTCGAATAAAGTTTGTCTTTTGGGTGATTCCTCTGACCAGGTGTCAATGTCCTTTTAAGGGGTGATTTCACTTACCAGGGGGTCAATGTCCTTTTACGGCTGAGGTGTAAATACTAGGAGCAGTGATCCCCTTAGAACAAAGACCTCAAGTGTCTTGTAACAGGGTGATTCCTCTGAGGAGGCAGTCAATGTCCTCTTAATTGGTGAGTTCTCTTACCAAATGGCCAATGTCATTTTACGGCTTAGGTGTAAATGTTAAGAGCCGTGATCCTCCTCAAATGTCTTTTTACGGGATGATTTCTTTGATCAAGTAATCAGTATTCTTTTACAGGGTGGTTCCTGTGGTCAGCTGGTCAGACTAAGCCAAAAAGACTCCCATGACCAGGTTTTTAATTTTGACCAATCACCGTGCCCCTCACTTAGTAGCCCGGGTACTTCGAATCTAGGCCTAAATATGGCTGCCATCGAACCGGCAAGCACTGTGCTTGAAATGAAGTTTGATTACTGAGATGAGTCTGTTCACCAGATTGAGTTATTCACCCGGTCAGAGAAGACTTTGTAGAGATTACATGTAGTCTGACCACCTGGTGTGAGGCATCTTACCTAGAAATTGTCCAGCCTGTGTTGCTTGTGTGTGTGTTGTTTGTTTTTTCGGGGGTCGGGTGGGGTGCGGTGGGGTGGGGTTTCCATGACACACAGTTAATAAAACAATTGAACTGACAGTTGTACACATATATAAATATAGTGCGATATGAACGACTGCATCTTCTCTGTGGATTCTGCACAGATTTCAGTACGTCAGATGTAGATGGTACAGAGCCGGTATGGCTGGCTATTTCCCACTAATACGCTGTAAACATCTGAAATCAAGCTATTACTGTACACTGAGCTTTGTATTTCACGCGTGACAGCAATGCACCATTTCAATAATTCTTTTGGAATTCATTAAATTTTTTTAACGAGGGGCTTTGCGATTTACACTTTTTAAATTTTTATTTTTTATTTTTTTTATTTTGGTAATGTTTTAACTTCGCTAAACAAAATGCCTGTAGGCGTTATTTTCTTCTCAGTTTCATTTCTCACCTTGTGTGTGATCTTCGCCCAACTCCTTCACGGTGTCAAAGGGAGTTAACGTGTTGTTGCTGGCACGTACCCAGCGGTAGTCCCCCTTACTGACAGGAGTGAACCCGCAGAACCCTTGCTCAAATGTGCAGTCCGCGCAGTTCATTTCGTCACTTCCGTCCGGGCAGTCTTTTTGGTAATTGCATATCTGAAATTATTCCGCAAAGCTTTCAGCTATGGTAATATACACATTCAGCTATGGTAATATACACAGGGTATTTTGCTGCTATGCACACTACCAAATAATGATGTAACGAAAAATGATCACTGCCATTAAGTAAAATCCCGGCATTTGATTTGAAAATCAGAAAGTTGGCATTGTTGTCGAGAATGATAAGTAAGCAGAAGAGTTCTGCGTTCCAAACACATTGTGTAGTTTAAGTTAATGTTTCCCTCTCCTAAAAAAAAAGTAAAAAAAAAAAAAAGTTATTCATCGGTAAATGCCTTGATTTTCAAGACAGGTGTAAAGGAGAATAGATTATAGAAACCATCTCACTTAAAGCCTGTTCCCATGAAACGTGTTTTCGGGGCTTTTCTGTGCGTCTTTCTCACTTAATGAACACGCGCGTGTTGTCTAAAAATCACTCTTTTTATTTTTAATGCAGATGTTCCCACGTGAGCGTATCTTGTTTAGATATATAAATATAAATGTAATATTTTCCGAAAAAACCCAAAAAAACACGCTCAAATAAAACATGCTTCATGAGAACAAGGTTTTTAACCAACATAGTATAGGTGCCGGTGTCATCATAAGAAATGTGATAATTCGTTACCGAGTATGAAATGTGGACCTTGGTGTCTTCGTAGTAGGAGGTCGGGACGAGACAGCACAGGTCTTTTTATTATTATTATTATTATTATTTATATATTTTACTTTGTTTTCAATACATGTATTATGACAAAGTGGCCTAACTGAGGCATATCCTCAAAGAGATTTTTTTTTTCTGAAAGTGTTAAGACCAGAGTGAGACCTAGGATTAGGGTTAACTACTTCCTGTTGGACCATAATATCTTTTGAGAAAACTGCTTGTAAAATTGGTCCAAAACAAGAAGAGGCTGTGAGTATTGACTGCATTAATTGCTTCCCCGAACCCCCCTTCAAAAATATTCAGATAAATGTATACGTTTAAATAAATATCATAATTGTATCAATATGCAGTTGGAATGTCATACTTGCCACTGCCCTTTTGTGCAGGTCTACAGCAAAACGTTTAATGGTTACTACCATGTGACATAAGTCAACAAGGGACATTTCATTGACTGTGACGCCTTAAAATACTGAAATAAGAAGGCGAAAGACAGGCTTTGAGCCCAGACACAATGGCTACGGTTTCGTTTCACTTCCGGCTCACTTTCGGTAGTTTTGCCGAAAGACGTCAATCTCGTCTTGCTGAAAAGCCGAGAAGTTATCAAAAACCTTCACCCCGCTGTTCAGAGCGCATAGTGCTTCCGTTTCCGCCCCGTTTTGCTTTTCATCGAGGCTGACGTCATTTAATAAAAGTATCAAAAGCGAACCGACAGCGAAATGAAACCGAAATCACTGTGACTGAGGTCTTCGAAGCTGCAATGATAAAAAAAAATGAAAAGCTGAAAAACTAACGTGGAAACTGATGACTTTGACAATGCTATTCCCATAAGGACAGCTGTGCACTGAATTTAGCATTTTTGATGCGAGTACATGCCATGACATCATTTCGTAAACAGATTTATATACATAAATATTGGTCTCGAAAACTGGCTGCCGGGTTTATCTGAAATTTTGCATGGGCTCATAATTCACACTGAACATGATGGAATTGATTTGTTTGTCAGATTGTAGTCTGATAGAGTTAGCTTCGTTTTACTTTGTAAAAGAAAATTATAAGCAGACTGAATATTAAAAATAAAATTCTATAGCCCTAAACTGTGCGAGATACAAAAAGTGCTCAATGTGTGTGTACTTCAGCAAGCGGAGTATTGTTCACAGAGTACTCATAAGTCGTTTTTCCGTTGGAGAAGAATACACGTTTTAGTGTTTTGCACAGTTTAGTAATTGTAGAAATGGTTTCTTAGTAATACAGCCTACTTATTTTTTTTTTATAAAGAGTTAACAAACTCAAAATGAGGCTGTGGTCTAACAAATTAAAAAAATCAGTCTCATTAGATTTAGTGTGAGACCTGAGCCCTTGCAAAATTTCCACTAAATCGAACAGATAGTTTTCAAGAACGTCTGTGCTGATCCCGCCTAATCTAAAAAAAAGTTGCACTATTATAGAATGATTGTACAGTTGTCACTTGTAGCGCCCCCTACATATGGTGCCCAAGTTGGTTTTGTTTTTGTTTTTTTGCGCTAGGGCTACGTATTCTAATGTATTTTGTAACTCCAGAGCTCGAGAACTCCCTCCCGAGATACTCCTAACAACAGCTTTCATTAATTATTCTTTCAGATATAATTACACGAACGCACCCCTAGTGCACAACGCTTGGGGACTTGGGGACTTTACGTACAAGTACCAACAATCAGAAGAATAAACAAAGAGGACATGCCTTATCACGATTTATCATAATTCCACTAGTGCTACAAGTGAAAACTTGCTTCGTCTGTGTGGCGTTGCACGTTTGTGTGATGTAGCTGATGTCGTCTACAGCAATGTATGTGACGTTGTCTCCAACCCGACCGTCAAGGATGATCGTGAAATTACTGTTTACCGAGATGCTCACAGAGGTCTGAGTCCACGAACTTCCTGCAAAGTTGGAATACTGGATACTAAAATACATTTCAACCAAACAGTTCATCTCTGCCTTTACGATTATTATTGTTATTATTATTATTATCACTAGTTTGCCGGCTGACTCGGGGAATCCACTGATGTGCTTTTTGAAGTTGAGTTTCGACTAACAATGTGTAAATTGAGTCGCAGAGCGAAATTTCCTGTCATACTTTTTAATATCACTCGAAGAAAATGCGTTTTTTCTTTTTGGGCTCGAAATGTCGGAACACTTTCCTCTGTTCAACTTAGTTGTGGCTCAAAGTCAACGAAAGTATTATGAACATAGCGAACTTCAAGACCTTTTAAACAATGCCCACGTATACCTTATCGTCTTTCTATGCGCAATATAATATTTTGTAGAATTTAAGGCTCAGTGATTAAAAAGCCTTTCATGATTATATTAGAGGCATTTCTTCCTTTATAATATGATTTTAACCTGTATTACAATCATGTACATGGTAAAAATCATAGATTTAATTTTCCTAAATGTCAACTAATCTAAGGGGCGAAACAGAACAAGGCGGGTGTAGGTACCAGACCGGTGTTTCGCCACCCACACTAACACAGTAGGCAATGCCCATACCGCGACCCAGCGGGATGCAGCGTCAGTTTTATATGATAGATTATAATAGGCCTGTACACTGAAAGTTAGGCTGAGCTGCAAACTGTCTATTATCTGCTTAAAAACAAGTGGTTTCCGCTGAAGGCCGATATAATAATATAATATGATATAATATGATATAATAATTATAATATAATATAATATAATATAATATAATATAATATAATATAATATAATATAATATAATATAATATAATATAATATAATATAATATAATATAATACAATATAATATAATATAATACAATATAATACAATACAATATAATATAATGTAATATAATATGATATAATATAATATAATATAATATAATATAATATAATATAATATAATATAATATAATATAATATAATATAATATAATATAATATAATATAATATAGAGGTCTTTTCATGGAGGGTTCAGGTTGTAAATGAAAACCCACTTATGTATCCTGTGATTTTGCCTCACCTGCCATGTCTGTGACAGTAGCTAAGATTTCCAGTGTGTCGCTCACGGTTTCATCTAGTAGAACCGTCAATCGTCCCAAGCTCCCGCCCCCTATTTGGTAGTAGAAACTCAGACAACCTCGGCCTGAACTCTCGGGCAACCTTTGTGACACAAGCCTGGCACCGTCGTCAGACCGCTGGGTAGGTGATTGTCCAGTGAGCATGTAATGACCTGAGAATTGGATAGGGTCAAATTGAGGAGGCTAGTTCTGTCACCATGCCCCAAAGTCACCTTGACTCCGGAACAAACAGTACAGTTACAGTTGTGAATGAAGATCAGCGAGTTCCATGCAAATTGTGCTGATCCAGGACAGTTATAATTAGAACAAGGCACCTTGAAAGAACGGAGTTAGTTAATTTGATAGTTGTTTAAATTGTTAATTAGTTCGTTTACTTAGTTCTGTTTAGTTTAGTTCAATTGGTTTGGTTAATTCGATTAGTTTAGTTCAGTTAGTTTAGTTTAATTTGATTTAGTTTAGTTAGTTTGGTTAGTTTGGTTACTTTAGTTTAGTTACCTTAGTTAGTTTGGTTACCTTAGTTAGTTTGGTAACTTGAGTTAGTTTGGTTACCTTAGTTAGTTTGGTTACTTTAGTTAGTTTGGTAACTTGAGTTAGTTTGGTTACCTTAGTTAGTTTGGTTACTTTAGTTAGTTTGGTTACCTTAGTTAGTTCGGTTACTTTAGTTAGTTTGGTAACTTGAGTTAGTTTGATTACCTTAGTTAATTTGGTTACCTTAGATAGTTTGGTTACTTTAGTTAGTTTGGTAACTTGAGTTAGTTTGGTTAACTTAGTTAGTTTGGTTACTTTAGTTAGTTTGGTAACTTGAGTTAGTTTGGTTACCTTAGTTAGTTTGGTTACTTTAGTTAGTTTGGTTACCTTAGTTAGTTCGGTTACTTTAGTTAGTTTGGTAACTTGAGTTAGTTTGGTTACCTTAGTTAATTTGGTTACCTTAGTTAGTTTGGTTACTTTAGTTAGTTTGGTAACTTGAGTTAGTTTGGTTACCTTAGTTAGTTTGGTTACTTTAGTTGGTTTGGTTACTTTACTTAGTTTGGTAACTTGAGTTAGTTTGGTTACCTTAGTTAATTTGGTTACCTTAGTTAGTTTGGTTACTTTACTTAGTTTGGTAACTTGAGTTAGTTTGGTTACTTTAGTTAGTTTGGTTACTTTAGTTAGTTTGGTTACTTTAGTTAGTTTGGTAACTTGAGTTAGTTTGGTTACCTTAGTTAATTTGGTTACCTTAGTTAGTTTGGTTACTTTAGTTAGTTTGGTAACTTGAGTTAGTTTGGTTACCTTAGTTAGTTTGGTTACCTTAGTTAGTTCGGTTACCTTAGTTAGTTTGGTTACTTTACTTAATTTGGTTATTTTGCTTAGTTTGTTTATTTAATTAAATGTATTTAGTTTTCGTAGTTTACTTGTTTGATTGTCGCCCCCCTCCCACACACACACACACATCATTAGTAATCATTAGCACCTTCACCTAACATAATAGAATAAATGCATTAAAAAAAATTGTCTTTAAATCCAACCTGGAAAGTCACGTCTCGTTACTATGAAAACTGATCAAAACCAGTCAGCGTGCTTGATTTGGTGAGTCAAGATATTGTTTTGTAGTGACTCTTACAAAATTAATTAACATAATGATTAGACTGATACATGTGCAGATGATAGAAATATAAATCGATGATTATGGTGAACACGAATACATGTAATATAATCCACATGTAATTTGAATTTGCAACTCTCAAAATTCTACAAGTTAGTGGCGTACCTGAGGTGGCCCCCGCCGTGTGGTCATGAGAAGGTCCTTTGCCTATGGTCCCGTTCTGTCTCCGCCAATCATAGTCATCCCCTTGTTTCATGTTTGTAAATAGACACATGTCTTTTTCAAAGTCACACGAAGCTGTTGGTGGAAAGTACAGTAAACTGATGGGACCTGATGGAGTTAAAAGGTATCTAAATACCATTTGACTGCTTTGGAGAAAATGGCAAAAAGTATCTTTTCAGTATAGACCAATCGAATTTGATTTAATAATTTACTCAAAGAGTTGACGTCAGTAATTTTATTAAATTCGATTGGTTTATTCTGAAAAGATACTTTTTTTTGCTTTTTGTTTCTTCTTCAAAGCAATCAAGTGACACTTAAATCTCTTCTAATTACAACCCCCTTAATTAGAAAAATGGATCGAAATCACCCGAGAGGACTGGACATTACCCTGAACTTGCATATTTCTGTCCCGGTATTTTTATGAGTACATGATGATACATGAATATACGTTGGCTGATGTTAGAGGAAAATTTTGATGAGGCTGAGATCAGTAACCCGAGAAGTACAATTCCCACCAACGACAGTTTTGACGTTAAATATTGGGCTTGTATCACGGCAAAATTAAAAATATCCGGGTAGTAATGTTATGCAAGCCCTTCCTTCACAAACCTATAACTCTGCATAATCTTATATCTTGTTCTTGATATCTTCTCCCTTTTCTTCTTTCGTTCACCAATCTAAATCTGCAGATTTGTTCTTTTAAGAAAATCTACGGTTTTCTGTAGCTCTGGCAGAGCACCATAGAGTTTGATATTCAGGTCGGTGGTTGGGGCCAATACGTTTCTCGCAGTGCTGAGAAGAGTGTGCAGTTCTTCAATACATCCTCCGTGTTTTGAGGAGACTGGCTGCACTCACATATGGCAAAAATCACAACGCAATTTTCAAATCAAGATGCTCGGATCGTGAAGTGGAATTGACTTTCAGTTGGTATTGGGCCACTTAGGTCCCACGCCTAAGAGGGCATCGTGTCAGGGTAAACTAGTCCTGTCAGGTAATTCCAACAACACATTGCAACATACGCCTAATACAACATTGCAGGTCTTTACAGAAAACAGCAAACGATTATAATTGTGGGACACAGTCGCTTCTTAAGCTAGCCGTAGATTCGTAACTCACCAGGTGTTCAAAGAAATTGCTTCGTTTCATTGTCGCACACAAATAATAATAATGATAATATCCATATGCGTGTCCATATGTTTATGTTCTATAACATCAAGGGTTCAGCATATTTACGAGCTATCACAGAGTACAACAGACACAGACAGACAGATAGACAGGCAGACAAACAGACTGACAGATAGGCAGACAGACAGCAAAATTATCTCCGGCATCACGAGCAGTACCTGCTGCACTTGCCACATGGAAGGTTCCATTGTCTGACAAATCGGAGTATGCCACATTCTCTGAGCCTATGGCCGCTTTCACTGTGAACACAAGAACAGTAAGATCGACATCAAATGAGTGCCAGACACTCTTAGTCAAACCATGAACTTCCCTGTAAAATTTTAGGTTGTACATTTAGACTGGTGGCACACTGGTTCAAATCCGTTTTGTCCTGGCTTTCTTGTGAGATATGGTTTATGTAGCTAGAATGGGACCTCGCTCACTGGGGCGACCGAAATTAGAGCCGTCTTAACGCATGGGCATATTGCAACAGATCAGAGGGTCGGCATGCCTGGTTCAGTGAGTTAGGATACTCTTTGGTAGAGACAATTACAAAGTTAATAAAGATAATGATTTGATTGCCCGGGGGTTCTCTTTCATGCAAATTTACATTGGCTTTTGAAACTAGGAAGAAAATCCCTATTGCTTTGCCCCAGGGCCATACTGATGTTAAGACGGTCCTGACTGAAACAGGTCCGGTTTACCTGTTCGGGAACGCAAAAAAAAAAAAAAACTGCTGGAAAGTGACACATCCCGCAATGAGGCAAAAACGGACTTGACTCAGTATATCACCAGCTTTGTCATCGTTTTTTTAAGCAGTGTCCCAGATCTAATGCAGGCCCAATGCGGCTCCGTGGTATTCAACGTGCGGCCCATTAAAAATATTAGACTAAAACCTTTTTTTTTTTCATCATAATTGATATTAATAGCAAATCAGCAAAAGTTTCAAACTCTTTACTAGATCTAGTATTCTGGACATAAATCGCGTTTTGAGGGATGATAATATAATCTCAAAGGCGCCCAATTTTGACAGTCGGCACAAAACAAAAATTAATTCAGAGAACAAAACTGAAGTAATGTGTATGTAACTGAAGGCGAATCTTACTTCTTTCGACACAAAAATCTCCGCTGTGACTCAATAGTTAAGGATTCCTCTGATTCATATTGTAAGGTACAGCATTTTATTTTTATTATTATTTTAGAATTTAACACATTGAGACCTTGGTTTGTGTTTATTTCAACTCCGCTTTCTGCACAGCTGAGAAATTCGACATTTGACCTTCGAAGTTTGCGGCTTCAGTATTATGATGTGGAGTTAAAATAAATCAGAATTGTGAAACAGTTAGATACGTGCCACTACGCATTTTAAACAAGTGTCAAAGTGTGCCTTTGTTATAGCTCATCTACAAACTAAAAGGTCCCCAGTTTTGTTTTGTTTTTCCAGAAAATGGGGATAGAACAACTACTGAAGTCGCGAAATAATACATTTTGAGAATTGTGAGATGAGCCCTACAATACTCGTAGAAGTATTGCGGCTGTGAAGACAAAAGTTACTACAGGAACTCACCACGACAACATAGTAAAACGGCTGCGACAACGCACGATATTTGAGGTATCCAGGGTGTCATCTTCAGGCGTTTCCAGATTTTACCACGGTATCACAGCAGGAAGACACACTGTGGCATAGATTTCTTTAAAAATATGCGTTATAAAAACAACACCTTTTCTAGGCCACTAAAACATGTTTCACAAGAGACGGCAAGGTTTATCACCATCTTCGTTACTGACTGTAGCCTCATACCATTGTCAACTCGATATTGGAAAATGTAACTCTTGAACTGATAAAAGTTATACTAAGGCCTACGTGTCAGTTCTGTATATAGCTTTGTTCATTTAAAAAAAAAATGTTATCATACCTAATGCACCACAAAGGTCTCCCTTATTGCTAAACACCACCAACAAAAACTACATCACTATCATCACTATCAGAGAGAATCAGGGTCAAAATATGGCAAAAAGCAAAACTTGCATGTAGTAAAACTTCACATACGAAACAATACAGAAACGATACAGTAAAACGTAAAGGAAAGGGGCTTTCGATCGATTCACTATCAGAGAGAGTTATTATTAATATAGGTAACTACTCCTGTTTTGACTTGCCAGAAGTGTATTGGGACAAAGCACTTTATCGTTGTAAATAAAAATCGAATGACATTTTGAATTGAAATTTGAACTTCAGATCATGATTATGTTGCAAGACAGTTTGAATGTTTACATCCACGTCACGTTAGCTCGATAATTGTGTGGGATCTATTGACAATAAGTTCTTTCGTTAACTCATTGAAAGTGCGATGTTGCTTACACTTACAGTATGGGACTGCATATTTGTTGAAAAAGGAAATAATGGATCTACATGGAATATGAAATGTCTCGAAAGAGATAAAACTTTGGACTGGTTATTCCAAAAAGGGTATTGAAAACTCAGTATTACTGTTTGTTTAATATTTTTAAACGTTCGTTACACATTAGATCACCAGCCATTTTCTTGCTATGACACACAAAAGATAGAAAATAAATAAGCAAAATTTGGATTCAGACCAGCTGCTGGGTACAAACACCAGAGTAACTGCCTCACAGAATGTCAATCAAATGGCATGCTCATTTGTTCAGGTGGCCATTCTGAATGAGGGATCAAACAAAGTGCTCAACAAAGGGACTGGCCAACAGGCATTCGATAAGTTATGAATTTAATTTACACGGGCAGATTTTACCAAATCTTTAAACACATCTTCATTACAGTTTTTTTGAAAATATTTGACGTAAATCTAAGCACATCAGAGGCATAAAGATGCAAATAAATTGTACAGCGTCTCAACATGATAATAACTATAGTGCGCTTTACAGGCGGTCGACGAACGTCGTCCAGCTAGCAAAAAAAAAAAAAAAGAAAGAGATAGTTCAAATCCAATGAAAGAATCTATATTCTACAGTTTTTACATGAGATGCATTTTGTTACACTCACTAATGTTGTTTGCGACAATCACAACTCCTGATTAAAAAAATAATAAAAATGAGAAACATAATTAAAGTATACTTAACGACTTAGGTCTTCATTGTTTCATCTCCATTTTCTGAAAAACTGGAGATCTTTTAGTATGTAGGAGAAGTATAACAATTAGTGCACACTTTGACACTTGTTTAAAATGCGTTGTGGCATTTTATCAAACTGTTTCAGTTTCGATTTATTCTAATGCGTTATCATAAAACTGAAGCTGCAAGCAACGTCAGATTTCTCAGATGGTTAAAAATGGAAGTTTGAACAAACAAAAACTAAAGTCAGTGGCGACTGATGCGCTTTCACTGGTGTAAAATAACCTTTGCTCAGCATTGTGAAATCCTCAATTTCATTGTACCTTTTTGTTATCAATGACGCTCTAGTATATCAATTTTGAGGAGAAAGCGGGCCGTAGTCGGTGTTTTGAAATACGCCCACTTGAACAAGATAACCAATTAGGCTATATATTTTATCATCTTGTTGATGTGTACATGTTGGTATGAACGTGTGTGTAAACCGAACTTAAATCTATCTCTGCCAGGTTTGCTCAGACTATAGGAACTAAATCGGAGATGCACAGTTCTGTCCCCATTTTCCAGGAAAGGGTGTGTGGGATGTCTGAATGTGTGGAGTGTGTTTGTGGGGGATTGGGGGTTTGGGGGTGGGGGGGGGGGAGGCAAAGCGGGTGAGCCTGAATACTTTGAAATTGTTAATTTGTTCAAAACACTGGTTCTTAGCCAACGTTCCCCTCTAACTTTTCCAAATCACTGAACGGAACGTCTAATGCGTTGAGCTAAACTACTTTAAATTCAAAGCCAGTGCGTAACAGTCAAACCTTTGTGCAACATGTTGATGTGCGCGGCACCAATACAACGACTGCGCAGCATAGGCAGAACATTGTTCTTCACGTAGTCCATAGAGTCAGAATACAGGTATCTACGTTCTCATTAGACCAGTGCTTCTCAACCTTTTTTGTCCCATGCCCCCGTTTCAGGTTTCCAGAAAAACGTGCGCCCCACTATTGTATCGAGAGACCAAGAACGCATACAACCGGCTAGGTTGCTCATAACTATTAAATTCGTGCATCTGTTAAGTTCGATGTTTTGATCGTTAATCGAGCTAAACAAGAAAATCACCAGTACGACATAATTAAACAACCGTTTATTTATACTTTTAAGTTAAAACTGTGAAATTAAGATTTCTATGAAAAATCCTTATATCCCATTCTGAAGTTCCAGACTCCACCAAAATGTTGCCAGCCCCCACCGTGGGGGGCGTGCACTCCACCTTGAGAAGCACTGTGTTAGACAGTCTTTTTGGCTTCGTCTGAGAATGGACCACTTAACATGAATTGCGCAATACTAACATGTCACGGCAGTTGTTGTCATTTTTTATTTGTACATTCTCAAGTATAACTCTCACTGGATACATAATTCAATTGCATGACTGCTGTTACTTGTACGTACCAACCAAAGCGTTTTGAGCTACGGGCGCTTACGTATTCCTACCTACCCCTAACTCCGTCCTTATTCTCAACCCTAAGTCTTATCGAATCCCTAACTCTGCCCCTTGCCCTTTCAACCCCAAAACATCAGGAAAACAAAAAGATCTGGAAGAATTATTAATTTAAGGCTGTTGTTAGGAGTATTTCGGGAGGAGTTCTCTAGCTCTGGAGTCACAAAGGCTTTAAAATACGTACCCCTAGCGTAAAAAAAAACAAAAAACAACTTGGGGTACGTACGCACAAGTAACAGCAATATAATTGCATCCACATTATCATTGCTGACAATCCTTGAGGTCAATCGTACTTTATCCACGGCACGTGGGTGGTTGGTGGGCTTTTCTAGTAAGGTCACCTTTTGTCCTATCATTCTGCTGTAGATAATTATTCTGTTCGTCGTCTTGCTTTTCCTAACACAGCATGGCCGTTAATGCGTCGACCCGCTTTCTCCATACTGAGATCACCGGTTTAGAAATCATTGGTGGCATGTGCCGTGCTGTTTGATGAACTATTCATCTAACTGAACGAGATCATTGATGAAATCGGATATTATTTTAACTCTCTAAGTGGTCTTGTCCTTGACATCCACTCCGTTATTTTCCCGGAAAATGATGTATGAAAAACTCTCTTGGCCTCTGTAGCGGTGAGGAGCAGAGCGGAATGGATACTGTGGACAGGTATACGGAGGCAAAGAGTGTTTTACGTCATTGTCCCTAAAAATAGCGGAGGTGAGCGGATGCTGTGGACAAGAGGAGTAAAGCTCAGTATTGGATTAATAATTTATCTAAAACACGTTACCTGATACCAAACGTTCTCTGTTTGGAATATCGTCACTCCAATGATAAATCCTGTTAACCCAGTCTCAGCAAATTTTACAGGAGAGGGAAAGGGCTGTTTAAAATTAACCATGCAAGGTGAAATTATACAGTGGTTGATATTTCCTGCTTAAAACATAACGCTTCCTTGAAACAATTTGTTTTTCTCTAAAGCTAACATTTAATGCAACATTTCTGGGCTAGCCGATTTTGCCAGGCCGGATTTTCGATGACAAAAGCTGCTAACCCGGGCTAGCGGATTTTATCAATAGAAAGGTACTGCGCAGTTGGCCGTTGTCAGCGTGGAGCCTACTGCCTGCCCCTTACACAACAGCATTATAGAAAGTAATTTACAACATCATGAACAACAACCAATAACCACGAAGAATAGACACAAAAACGGTAGGTCTTTGCTATCGCACTCTCATCAATTTGTACTGTGTACGTGCGAGAAAACTATAATATTATAATAGGAAAGGAAAAAAGGAATTCTTTGCAAATTTTTAGTGATACGACTGTACATGATAGTGACCCGTTGTGGAACTCCTCACCTTCCCCTCTCTCTCTCTCACCCCCCCCCCCCCCTCTCTCTCTCTCTCTCTATCTCTCTCTCTCTCTCTCTATCTATCTCTCTCTCTCTCTCTCTCTTTACAAAGGGTCTGTGCAAAAACGTTCACTGGAATTAGGACCAGTTGGATTTTAAAAGATAATAGAAAATATGCAAAGGGGGAAATAATACTGCGCGTCATCAATACGGGTGACAATTCACACGATAATGTCCCTTGATAAGACACCACCCACTCCCCTCCTTTCCCAAAGCAAAGAAGCCACGCTGAAAAAAAAGCTGGATTTGTTCCTGAAAATTTGTTATATTTTTGGCCTAATTTTGACGATCTCTTGAAATTGCTCTACTGTCTGCATGAGTTATCTCTTCTTTTTCTGTCTTCAAGTCTTCCTGGAGGAGTTGCATTGCAGTGCGAGTGTTGTGGTAATTCATCTCGATAAGAGCAAAACGGCGCCCTTGCACGGTTTGCTGAGAAAAAAAAAGAAAAAAGAAACACAAAAGAACAGAAAAGCCTTAACCCTGACGAAGCAGGAAATGGTCAGAAATGAAATACTAATTGTGGAGCAGTTGTGGCAGTTCTCACCTCTTGTTATTTTTTTAACACATACACCCCCCCCCCCCCCAATATGGTGCTAAGAGGCGTAAGTATAACTCTAGTGTAGTATAATAAACTGCATCCCTAAGGCTCCAAACGCCCGTAAATATCGTATATAGATAGTATTAAAGGTTACAAACGCCCGTAAATATCGTATAGATAATATTAAAGGCTCTAAACCCCCGTAAATACCGTTATATAGATAATATTAAAGATTGGATTTTGTCTGAGATGGATAATCCATATAATTTATTTTAAAAGTTTGAGAAAGTACACAAAGTTTAATAATGTTTTCCTTCTGTGGACACAAAGTTATAGAAGCTTACATTTTCACAGTCTACCTCCATTACGGTATGGTATGTGACAGTCACATGTTCCGGATCCCTTAATTCCTTCCGGAGTCGTGGGGGACACTGCACTAGTGAGCGTTGCACCAGCTGCTTCCACCCCTGCCGGTCGTGGGCAAGGGCCTGTGTTTTTCCACTGTCCATTCAGTAATGTTGTCCGTCCATTTCTTTCTTTGTTGCCCCGTCTCCTCGTTCCCTGAACTGTACCCTGGAGGATGATCTTTGATAGTCCACTGGCTCTTGTTGCAGTCATTTCCATACCATTTCAACTTTCTTCTTATTACTGTGTTCAGAAAGACTTCATAGTGACGCACATGTTGGGTGATGGTTTTGTGCACTTCTTCATTTGGGGATCTGTCTTTATTTAGTTAAGCCTGTTTGCCAGCCCCACGTCCATTCCCTTCCTGGCTCCTCTGGGCCCCTGGGGGTCAACATCTAATGTAAGACATCACCATTAACCTAAATATATAACATTAAAAACTGGTCAAGATAAAAAAGGTCGGTGATAAATGACCCCCCCCCCCTCACCCCCTCCCCCCCCCAAAAAAAAAACTCTCTTTGTCTTAATGTATGTCCCATGGTAGATGCAAAGAAATAATATAATTACAGTTCTTGAGGTCAAACGAAACACCTAAAGTTATAAAGAGTCTTTAAAGAAAGAATCAATTAGTAAATGAACAGATAAATAAATAAATATGTTACGGGTCTGGTCTGGGTGATAGTGTTACAGAGTGGGTGTTATGGGTTATTGGTTTTATGACTGCATTTTAAAATCGAGAGGTATTTATAAATTACTCTTTCGTACCATGCCACACACTAAGAACAACCTGAATAAGTTTTTATCAACAGACCTGCAGGGCCACAAATTTAATTACCTTAAAATTCCTAACAATTTTGTCTAGATCTCTTACATACTAAAAAGACAACATCAGCAGCATCAAATGAAAATTCAATAATATGACACTAGAAGTCTCCTCTAGATTCCTATAAGATTAAGATCATTCTGACTCACTAACAATTCAAGTATTAATTATCTATCTCTCAGGTATAGTCTGCCTATTATCTATCAAGCAATATACTAAAGTCTCTGGCGACAATGTCATCTCAACTATTTGTGCCTACCGCTTATAATGGATCAAGCTCGTCAATACAAGCTGACGTAGTTACGTTAGATCTACTCTAGGATGGGCTGGCAATCCCCAGCCTCATCCAGACAAATCAATTCCAATTCACAGTTGTGTATGCCAAACATTCATACTAGATCTAGTTGCAAGTTAATATACATCTTTGTCTTGCATTCTTGGGTAGCACTTCTAGCATGTGCGGCAATCCTGTCCTACTGGAAAAATTACGTTCAGCTCCTCGTTCATTGTTGAATCATCAACAGACAAACACTTACACTTGGTCCCTGATAAGGAATCAGGGAACAGTAGACAACAGCAGTGGGTATATCATAATCGAGCACATGGCTTCATCTCAATGCCTATAATGGACATAGACATGAAAACAACAGTCTTCTGATTCTTCTGGCAGAATCACGCCGACGCCTGCACAGATGGAATTTTCTGTATGGAGTCATGAACATATGAATGGCTACGCTTATATACTGTGCGGCCAGCTGCAAATTACCGTCCAAATGCCTAGATTTGATTGGTGCATCCATTCGAGCTCAGCTCGCAGTATTAATAGATCTACATGGAAGTTGGTCACGGCCTTGTACTAGAAACAGACAAGGTCGAATTAAAATGTCAAAACCATTACTAAAATCTCTAAACCCTCGTGCTTTCTACGTTTTATGTACGAATTTCTGAACGCGACTAAGCGTCTTAAACTATCTATCCTTATTCACCCCTTCTCTTCCCTTGTAAGTGGTCATCACAATCACGGGGTCGAGAATTGCACTGTCACTCCTAACTTATCCATTTATTCTATCTTGCCCCACTTTCTTTCCATCTCTAAGAAAAAGTGTTACAAAAACAAACTGTTCACGAGAACAGTTCAAGGACAAAATTACGCTGGTTATAATCAACGAGACCGTGAAAAAAAACAAGTCTTTTCAAGTCGTGACCCAGCACGACAATTATAGTATTAACCTTGACAAAATAAATAAAACAAAATTTTGAATGAATAAACAACAAATTAGCCAAATAAACAGATAAATAAGGCAAATAAATAAACAATAAATAAATAAATAAATGAATAACAAAAGAAAAAAAATACTTTTTCAAGTGGACATACCAAATCATGACTTGACGTGTTGAATAATTTATCAGTTTTTAGTCATAATTTTACTCGGCATCAAAAGAGCAGAAAGTCTACATTTGCCATTTCCTTGTTTTTTGTAACCTCCCCCCCCCCCCCCCCCCGGGCAGTCCCATGTCCCGTTTTAGTAACGCTGGTTGCTAATCGGTGTGTGCGTCTGAGTTACGTACGAATTACATTCCACTGAGACCACCAGTAAACGGCTGAGACTCATAAAAAATAAAATACGTAAATCGTTAATGTTCCGAGTGTTTGTCTCTCAGTAGTTCAAGCGTGAATCGTTACTTCAATGACTAGCGCTTCTCAGCGCGAGAGAGATTTACATGAATTATTCGGAAGACTGTAAATTGTCGGCAGTGTTTAGGCAACATGAACTGGGAAGCTGGGACCGTTTGGAAGCTCCTCTCACAAAACACTGCATTTTGCAGAAAAAAAGGATTTTATTGATTGTACAAACACAGGAACGATGGTCCCCTCCCCCTCCTCACGAGTTTACAAGGTGGTCTAGAGGCAAGGTGCTCGCCTGTCATGCTGAAGGTACCCGGGTTCGAACCCCCGGTCGGTGCAGGCATGTTGGAATTTTGGGATTTTTCTCATATTTTCCTGTCCCTGATCCTGTGGGAGGTAGGATCGAACACCTGTTCTTCTCCGATAAGGACCAAAGAGGGCCCGTGTGAACGCTGTTAAAGATACCTTGGAAGTTGGAAATCGACAAGTGCAGGTCGAACGGGCAAAATTAAATAAACTTTATCCCTACTGTCACGATTAAGGTTGATGACCTTGTACGCCACGAGTATAGAGGGGGTAAACTTAGTAGGGGAGAAGGGGAGTTTTTTAAGTTGTTGACTAGCATGAAAGATTACTATCACGAGGAAGGTCGGTGGCCTTGTGCGCCACGAGTCTAAGGGGGGTGAGTTTAGCAGGGGAAAACACGGTTTTTAACATTGTTGACGAGCGTGGATAGATACACACGACTCGCTTTTTTAAACTAGTCGCGTGTGCAAAAACCTCGGGAGTATAAGTAGAGGAGAAGCTCGACACACGTGGTTCCCAAATTATTCGTTCCTAGAGGAAGACGCAGCGAGAAGTGGTCCGGGCGACAAGTGGAAGGTCGTGCCATGGGGACCAGGGGTGTTATGTATGTGAGGAATCTATGAGGTTCCCAAGTTATTCATTCCTAAAGGAAGACGCAGAATTTATCGGTCCGGGCGACAAGTGGAAGGTCGTGCCAGTGGGGACCAGAAGTGTTAGGTGTGTGAGGGATCCATGATGTTCACATGTATTTCCCAATAAGAAGAATTTAATCGGTCCGGGCGACAAGTGGAAGGTCGTGCCATGGGGACCAGAAGTTGAGGAGTTCTGATGATAGGATGGGAACCCATCAGAAGCTCGTGATTTGCGATGGCGGGTGTGAACCGTCGATGTGCTGTGTGTGTTTGCAGAAGAAGAGTCTTTGAGGACGGGCTGATAACCCCTCAAGGAGCTAGTAATCTACGATGGCGGATGTGAACTGTGTGTTCTTATTTGTGTGAAGCCAGGGACGTCTGTTTCCCCTTTTATCGTCGAAGTTAGAGATCTAGAAAGGATTGTGTGAACTCTGGAGAAGTGAAACTGCATCAACGAGGAGGGCAGCTGTTGACAGAGACTATTAAGTATACGTAGTTAAGTTTATAGACAGAGGGATTAGATCTAGATGTGAGACGGGGAATAGAGAATAGCCGTGATCCCCAAGAGTACATTTGAAGTATCTCTGTTTTTGTGATTATGTATGTGATTATCATGAGTTGAATGTTTTGACATAAGTTTTGTCATGCATTTATAATTAAATATCGTTTAATTTAAATTTCACTCCATGTGTTCGTTGATCGCTGGTCTGCTTGCTTGGCTTGTTAGCTGGGTTTGAAAGGTAAATAAGTTAGGTACTCATCACACACGTGGTCGTGACCATCTTCACGCACGTGATCGTGACACTACCACCCCACCCCCTCCCCACACCCTTCCCTCTCACCACTCACCTCCCCCCCCCCCCGCCCAAACAACAACAACAAAAAAACGCTGCACTGTGGCGACGACGTGTCTGCTCCAGTTGTAACTGGGCTGCAGTGACACTGACGCAAATGTCCCAAGTGGTGTTAAAGAAGTATAGAAAATATGCACTATAGGATCCACATGTTTGTTTCCCTGGGATAGAGGATACCACAGCAAATTACAGTATCCAGCCTTTTGGCAAAGAACTGAAATGTTCTCAAAGCTCTTTGTGAACTCATTATGTAACTAGGTCATTTTTTGGTACCCAGCCCCATAGTAGTCTTGGCAAAAAATTGAATGTGGTCAGAGCTGTTTCCAAACCCACTATGTAAATACGGCGTTTTTTTAGTGCTCCTTTGGTTCGGGCGGGGGGGGGGGGGGTTGGTCAGGGGAGTTGATAAAGCTGCAAATACGCAAAAAAAAAAAAAAAAAGTGACAAAGCTGTGAATCTGAAATCTATATACCATGAGAGAAGTATAAACTAAACTATTAGTTCTT
>OZ007575.1:36065849-36100849 GCA_963931925.1 Onchidella celtica | reverse complement strand
AAAATAAGAATGTATTTCTTGTAGCTGAAAAACAAAATGCATATTATTACATTCCTTTGTGTCTGTTGAGGGCTGAGGTTATCGTGCATTGTGCACTATGCTCACATACCCCTTTCAATCTTTTGTAACCCACAACTCTTAAGACATAAAACCTGTCCCGTATAAAGCACTTGCGATTTACAGTCCCAGTAATCTAAATTTCTGTTATGCCAAAAACACGTGTTATATAACACCTCTGTAATGTGTGGCCTGTGTGTTGTGTGTAATAATATTATGGCATAATTACTGTAAGCTAAGCAAGGGCAATCTTATAGTCAGAGCCAAAAATGAAAAATTATAAGGATGCAGAGGGCCTGATACTCTCATCTTCAATTAAAGCCCTTCTACAAATGATAAATTATGTTATTTATCTGGATGTTGAGTTTCAAAGAAAATTGCTTTTTTGATTTGGGTTTGGGCATTTGTGTGTCTTATACATTATATAATATTTTCATATAGCTCAGTAATCCTCACTCAACCTCGCCCCCCCTCCTCCTCCCCACCCCTCCCCTTACAAAACCAACACTGATTTTCAACGTTCAAAACAGCTCGGAAATGTAGATATTTGTCGAGAAAAAATGTTTATTTTTATCAAGTGAAATGCGGTTCAAATATAAGACTTTGGACTTAAGTGATCCAAAAATTGCCCCATGTCTGATGTAAACCCTTGAAAAATGCGAGGGACGTAAAACCATGAAAATTTACCCAATGCAAAAACTCTTTTAAATTTCAATTTCCTTTAATGTAAACATTAATGCGATGTAAAAGCTCTTGCGTTTAAATGGTCATGCAAGGTAGAACGGCCGTCATGCGGACATTTAAGTAGCGTTGTTATAAATATATGCCATTAATTTCCTCTATATACGGCAGACACTTTGAAAAGCCGACCTTGCTTGATTCAATGACCTTCATTTTCTCACGACACAGAGTCTCTGAAGTAGATTTTCCGAAACTCAGCTTGCCCAGTTCCAAAATAATATTACAAAAACCACAGAAAATCTGTCGCGACGCTGCAAGGCTTGAAGCAATGACAAAATAATTATGCCAAAAAGCTTGGTTTATTTTCCTTTTTCCTTTGTGTTTGTAGCGTTTCTGTATTATTAATCCTTACGCGAGACTTTGCTACATACACCTTTTTCTTTTTGCCATTTTATTTTTGTCTTTGCCCAGAGCCAGGTCACAGTGACCTAGACTGTAGCATTATGAAATGACACCCCCGGAAGCTTTATCTGAATATGAATTCGTCGGCATAAATTTTAGATTTAATGGCTTCAACTAATTTTACATCATTAAATCAGGACATGTTGATTACTTAATAATTATGCTCTTTGTTCTGAAATATTTCTCAGAATGGAGTACATGATTGAGGCTTGACAATGCTGGTAAAAATTATTCAGAGATTAAAAAAAAAAAAAAAAATTCTGATTGTCTCTCGACAGTTTTTTCTTTCGACTTTTTGCGAAAAAATACAAGTACAGCTGGTTTATTGTTATGTTTCCGAAGGCATGGTGAAGTGACATTTGCAAGTAATGTCTTCTTTTTAGCTGCCTCCTGTCCCTCCAGGGCAGTGTTTTTTCAAGTGGAAGGTGGGACTACCGAATGGAGTGTACGGTTATAAATATACCGTGTACTAACTTGGTCCGATCATGGTGGGGTGGAGTTTTTTGTGTTTTTTTTTAAACTGATGAGGGGCCTGGGACAAAAAAAAGTTGAGAAACAATGCTTTAGGGTGCCGAGGGAGATTTAGGATTCTGGAGTGTGCGAGGGACGCAGCGTCTGGGAGGACCTGTGGTGCTCTGTATGGGTCTTTTTAATGTCATCATTCCATTGTCTGCGCGATTGTCATCTGGGTTGTCCGCCATTGCAATTCAATGCGTATGCCCTTTGTGGTGGTTCACTTGGTAGCATTTGCGAGGAACAACGACCCAAACACGATAGATCGCGACCTTAGTTCTTCGTTTGTTCCAACTCCACTTTTTTGCACATCTAACAAATTCGACGTTAAACGATGGCGGTATTAGTTCTAATGATGAGGAGTTAGAATAAATCGGAACGGTGAAACAGCTTGATAAGTGACGCAAGGCATTTCAAACAAGTGTCAAAGAGTGCGTCTTTTATACCTTTTCTCTACACTAAAAAATGTTTTTCAGAAACTGGAGATAGAACAAACAAAAGGACTAAGGTCTCCAAATGTCCGGTAAGTCACTGTACCTGATAGGTCATATCCAAACTGGTCACTATACAACAAATTCATATATTATCATTGTATGTCTTGTCTATTTTGCATTCCTTTGTACAAAAAAAAAAAAAAAGGGAACTTTCTGGCGCCATTTCTGTCACGTATCCATTAACTGAGTTTGTGCGCAAATTGATTTTACTTCAGCTTCAAAGGGTGGACCGTGTCTGGGCAAACACTGCGAATGATGCCACGTAAGACCTTAGGCAAAAATAGACATCTTATTAAATGTACAGATATTAATTATATTTCTGTCGTCGTTGTAGATCAAACATTTTTAACTTGCAGGGATAGTCTCAGAAAAATATCGACCTCAGATGTACCCAGCGCGTCACTGTATCACGCACGTCCGCCCCAAACACGTAATTAAAAAGACAGCAGATGAAACCAAGTTATTATATCTCATTTGTTAATGAAGGGCTGTTTGTATAAAAGAAAGTAAACATAACTCTGTGACGTCTATCAGCGCACGCACCTATTTGTTAGGTGGCGTGAGAAAAATCTTCACTCCAAGTTCAAAGAATGGAGATCCTGTTTTGTAGCAAACAGTGGGAATCTAGCACTTTTGACCAGGGACAAGACATACGTAATATTAATTTCACTGACATTGCTGGAGTAGATGGAAAACAACATGTATCCACAGTAGCATTTTCATTTCCATAAAAAAAAAGGTGGTAAATGCTGAAAAGCAGAATATTTACAGCACCTACAGTCACACCAATTTTGACAATCATTTTGGTAGCTTAAAATATGTAGGTAAAACGCGTTTCACTTCTGTTTACATACATGCGCAGTTGAGGGTATCACATGCATCCCATACATGTAAACTGGCCCAGGTAAAAAAAAAATAAATAATTACCTTCCTTTTTCAATCACATGGCCGAATTTGTCAAGAAGTCAGTGGTAATAAACTCCTCAGGTGGCGCGAGGCAGGTGGACGATCTTCAGAGGAAGAGTGGATTCTTTCATTAGATGTTTCGGCCTTGAACTTCCTGACATCTTCTAGAACACCGGCCACACCGAGGTCATGACTCTCGCTGTTGGTCCCCCCCCCCCCCCCCCACGTTTTTGTTTTGTTTTCGTCTTCAGGCTTTTCTTTGGGTTTGAACCGGTACCGCTGGTTTCTGTTTGTTGTGCAGGTGTCTTATCCATTTTGCCAACACTGTCACTGCTTATTATGGTTATATGGGAATGCTCGAAATTAACAATCGGCACCGATGAGTAACAAAAATTTCTACAGTAAACTTTTTTTTTTTTTTTTGTACCAAATATTTGGCTACGAGAAAAATATTAAGTTAGGGAAATAAAACACAGTTTCGGAAAAATGTATTGTAACCGTTTTCTCGAAGGGACAATGCAGTCTTTGATATGACTAGTTGGCCCACTGATGACTCCGGGAATACACAGGTGTGATTTTTAAGGTTGAGTTTCCATCACCAATGTATAAACTGAGACCCAGAACGAAATTTCCTGTCACAATTTTTCCACCAGTCGCTGCTGTTTGATAAATCTCTAACATATCGGGAACAATTTGAAATGTTCAAATATGGAGAAACTGCATCTCTTAATGTGTGTTGAGGTTTTTATTTTTGGAGGATCTTTGACCTTGGTATTTGCACCTCTCTTTTTCTTGTTTATATTTTTCTTTTTCTGGTTTTTCTTTTCTTGTTATTGTATTTGTATTTGCATACTTCTTTTGATCCCATTTGGGGGCGGGGATGGGGGACGGGGGTTGGGATTTTGTTTGTTTGTTTGTTTTTAAATTTTGCCAGGGCAGCCGGCTTTGTTAGGCTTCGTCTTCGAACTGCCAAGGTATCTTTAACGTGCCCAACGTTGCACTCGGGCCATCCGAGCTTTTCGTCCTTATCCGAGAAGACTAGGTGCTCGATCCTACCTACCATACGATCAGGGACAGGAGATTCCCCCCCCCCCAACCCAAATTTCCAACATACCTGTACCGACCGGAACCGAACCCGATACCCTTGGGGATGAAAGGCGAATACCTTGCCTCTGGACCAGTGTTTCTCTAACTTTTTTTGTCCCATGCCCCACTTCTATCCCCCCCCCCTCCCCCCAAACACACAAACAAAAACGTGCTCCCGAGCATGATCGGACAAAGTTAGCGCTCCACCGGTGGATCATGCCCCCCCCCCTCCCCTCCCCCAATCCACCTTGAGAAACACTGCTCTAGACCAAGGGTCACCAAACTACGGATTCGGCCCGCGACGTCAGTTCATCCGGCCCACCATGGTACTTGATTTTTTTGTTTGATAAAACAAGGGATAACTAGAGCTACGGAATGGACAAACTTCCTCAAACCAAGATTCTCAATACAAGTGAGGGTTGAAAGCCAGGCCTTAGGCCCGCGCTTGTAAGTCCGTCAGTTATCCGGCCCTCTGTGAAAAAAAGGTTTGGTGACCCCTGCTCTAGACCAACGTGTTCCCAACGGGGAACTGTATCTATTAATGTAAATTTTATTCCTTTTGAAGTGCCCCGTCTCCCCTCCCCTATCTATCTCGACTTCGATCTCAATATCAAATGCATTTGAAGCCCAGTCGCAGACCATCTCTCTCACCTGTCCTGTCCTTCCCTAAAAAAGGACTGATCTTAAATGCGTGTATCAAAGCCGCGCAGAAAGTGGGCAGTAATCAGAGACTGAATTATTCATTAGAATCATTTCTACATGTAAAATGACTCAGGAGGAATGAGCATGTGATGTCCGTGCGAGAGGATAGGGCTTGGATGAGAATGGGTGGGGGATTTTCAAAAAAAAAAAAATGTGGCTGTTGTTATAAGTACGTAACTATGAGAAGCGTTTTGCGCTAGGGGCACGTACGGATACGTGCTTATCCCTAATCCCATCTTTATCCTCCACCCTAAATCTTATCGAAGCCCTAACCCTGCCCCCTACTCTTTCAACCATAAAACAGCAGGAAAACAAATAGAACACCTGAAAGAATAATTAATTAAGGCTGTTGTTAGGAGTATTTCGGGGGGGAGCTCTCTAGCTCTGGAATCACAAAAGGCCTTAAAATACGTACACCTAGCGCAAAGCACTTGGGAGGGGACGGGGAGGGTATGGGGGCGTACATAATTACATTATTGTTATTGTTCGTTTTTGCTCACTTTTCACCATCAAAAATCGACAAACTATCTCTAAATGTCAACTGTTCTGCATAATTTATGTTATATATATACATGATTGTTTACGGAAAGCGTGACATCGCCATGGTCATTCCACATTAACCTAAGTCATTTTTTGGTGTTTGAGATGAGATGCTCACCTTAGTGAGACAATCACGTTGCACTGTTCAACAGTTACATTGTTTTGTTTCGTGGACTTACGAGTTTTTAAACGACACCCACATCCACCTAAATCACCTTTTTAGACAGCTGTTAAGGGAGTGTAGACTAATTACAAAGCCAAATAGAGAAATTACTTAGTTGTGTTCACTGTTCAGTTATAGCTTTCAAAGGAAAATACGACGCTCCCCTAACAACAGCGTCTAAAAAATACCAAAAAGGGACTTAAGCAAGTTATTGTGGAATGACCATGACGTTATATTTTAGACTGCTGGAGACTTGACCGTGTTGTTTTTGATATTGCCATTAATAATACACCATAACCATGACGTATGTAATACATAAAATCGTCGGTTCAGTGCAAGAAGGTAGTTTCTCCTTTGTGCTAAATAAGAGGATAACCATTTCTTGCACTGAGCCGACTAAATGATAATACAATAAAACTACAACCCTATAATGGTACCAATGTGTGGCCGCCCGACAAAATGAGACACATTTCGGCACCACCTGATTCGAGAAAATCTTTAAAAGGCACAACAGGGTCAATTTTAGCGAGTTTGCGTTTTCGGTACTTTTGAAAAGTTGAACCTCTTTACAATTCCTTTTCCAAATGATATTCCTGTTTGAGAAACGTAAATGCCTCAAAACTGAATTTGAATTGAGTTACCATCAATAATTTTGACTAAAAGCTGAAACTTTAGCAGCATTTTTCTGAAAACATGGTAGTGTCACTTCTTGTCTTTTATAGGCCATATCTTCTCTACTCCTTAAATTACCGCAGTATGTTTTTCTACCAAATGAAAGGGCTTTGAATAACCTATCTGGTGATACAAATATCTCCATACCACCAAAATGCAAGAAGTGCCTCATTTTGACGGGCGGCTCCACTTATTGTAAGAAGTATAATACACCAGATGACCTACTGGGCATTGCCCTGAATAAACAATCATGTCCCCCCTCTCTCTTTCTCTCTAATAAAAGTAATAAACTACAGTCTTGCTTCAGAACTCCTGCGCACCAGAACACTACGCATCAAACTGAGCGCTCGATACGGTTACTTTTTATGACATGCACGGTACTATATGTATTATTACGAAACAAACATGCAAAAATACAGATGTTACATAGCAATAAACATTGTTTTTTAAAAAAAAATACATGCTTGAAGTAAACAACTTTTAATTATAGCCATCATCTTCCTTATCTCAATTGCCACCTTCCTGCCAAATTTAAGGCCTGAAGAGTGTATAGTTTGGTCAGTTAGTCATGCCAAAGGTTGCAAGTGACTGAAATATATAATACTAGGTGAGCTACCGGGCATTGCCCAGAATAAACAATCATGTGATTCCCCCTCCCCCCTCTCTCTAGTATAATAAAAGTAATAAACTACAGCCTTGCTTCAGAACTCATGCGCACCAGAACACTACACACCAAACTGAACGCTTGATACGGTTACTTTTTATGACATGCATGGTACTATATAATATTACGAAACAAACATGCAAAAATACAGATGTTACATAGCAATAAACATTGTTATTTTGTATAAAATACACGCTTGAAGTAAACAACTTTTAATTATAGCCATCATCTTCCTTATCTCAATTGCCATCTTCCTGTCAAATTTAAGGTCTGAAGAGTGTATAGTTTGGTCAGTTAGTCATGCCAAAGGTTCTGAGTTACTGAAATATATAATAGATAATAAGATGTACGACACTTACTTCCAGACCCAAACAGACACTAAAACTAAGTTGTGAAAAGAAAATAAGTTTGCATGGTATGCCACATAGGGACTGTTAGAACTTATTCCCAAGTGGATGGAAGAGGGGGAAACGTCCTGACTAGAATCTATAAATACTAATATTAAGATTTTTATCATTACTTTCAATGTTGTTGCCGCTGTTTTCAGGTCTTTATTTGAGGAGGTTTCGCTGCCTTAGGCATCTACACCTCATTTTTCTTCTTTCTATTTTTCTTCTTCTTGTTTCTGTGTGTTCTCCTGGCAGTGAATTAGTTTTTATTTACTAATTTTGCAAGGACAGCGGCCTTGTTCGGCCTGCTCTTTTCGACTTTCAACTGCCAAGGTATCTTTAACGTGCGCAACGTATCACATTTCTAATGAAACGGTCAAACAGCCAAACAGTCCATGCAAATCTCAAGTTAAAGTCTTTAAACATTCAGAGCCTTTGGATGGATATTTACCATTGTAAAGGACTGCACACTCCTGCAAAAGGGAAGGGGGGGGGGTGGAGAGTATGAAAAGGTAATAAATCACCATAATTAAACTTACATATTTTAAGGATGGCCCCTAACGTTAATCTTCTATCAATACCGTGCTTACCATAACAGGTCATGTTTTTGTGTGTTGTTGTTGTTTTTTTGTGTGTTGTTGTTGTTGTTTTTGTGTGTGTAAATCGTTTAGTCTACAGTTCTGGCGAAGCGATGGATAGCTTTCTCTAGATTAAATATATTTGCGAGGTATGTTTTAAAATGAGACGGTGTAGGAAAAGGAAGATGGGAGCTAAACATATGGAGGTATAAATTGTCTATCGTTATTGATCATGCTATGTGGCTAAATTGTTTGAAATGATTTAGTCTACAGCCCACCTGAAATGATCTGTATCTTTCTGTAGATTTGATATTAGATCATTTGCAGGATGTGTTTTATGTCACGAGCCGTAGGGTGAGTTCTCTTTTTTGTCAGTCCGTGAGATGTCTAATTTTGTCGAGCATGGAATGTTTTAACTGAGGGTCTTCATTTAGCTGGTGTGTGAGTGTGTTAACAGGTTCACGGACTTCGAGCCCGTGCAGAGTGGAAAGAGTAGGGATAAGAGGGGAGTTATTAGTCTAAACGTGGGAGCACGAAGTTTAAAAAATAAGTTAGGTTTTCGAAACTTGTTATGTTGTAGTTAGGGCCGGGTCGACCAATGAGAGGAGAGACCCCATAGCAACCTCCGGGGGTATAAAATCAAACACGCCCCATTTCCCAGCGGATTCATATTACTTGGCATTGGCAAGAATGAGGGATCACGGTGGCCTCCCACCTGAGTAGGAGAAGACAGTCAAAAGGAGCTCACACTGTCTTCATCCTTGCAGTGACGGAGTCTCGATGCACCAGACTTGAGTGTGCATACAGCCATAGTCAGAATTCTCGCTCGCCTGGATATGCGAGCGAGGTAATGGTGAGCTTGAACGTACAGTGTGTATATGCCAGGAACTGTTGCAGCTTTCCGTCAGCTATCGTGACGGGAGACCAGAACATAGGAATACTAGCCCATACCCCGCGCGCTACTCGTAAAGCCCGCTGCACGGTCAGTGACCTTACTCACAGAGAATCTTATCTGGGGTCACTGACCCGTGCCGCTATGCGATGACCACAAACCCTGTCCACGTGGTTCGGTTTTTATTGATCGGTATGAAAACATTCGCTGTTATGCCTTATCACGCTTGATAATGAATTAACCAGCAAAATCTTAGTCTGTCAGTCTCTAACCAATGATCTGACTTATGATTCCAAACTGACAGCTGTAGTTTTCGTGAGAACAAAGCATGATAACTAGCCACGCCCTCCCAAGCCCTACACAAATGGTTTCATCCTGATTGACACATACTAATAAACCAATGTGGGCATTTGGGGCAAAGATTATTTCAGAGCTTGTTTCTGATTGGTTCTTAGATACAGACAACTCCAGATGGTGGTCAGCTTGTGAGAAAATGAGATAATATTGCAAATTTGTTGAGCAACAGTTCGCATGTCGATGTTACATCTTTTGAAAGTGTGGGGAGAGCCTTTGAAAGCTTAGTTTTTGTGATTCCGACCAGTGGTTCACTGGTTAACATGTCCATGTCACAATGCGTTTGATTTAGAAGAGATACGGTGAACAATAACACGATGGTTACGTCTCAAAAAGGTCAGTAACCTGATGGGTGAAAATACGGCTTGCGCGTGGCGCGGTCAGCTTGACCTGGGCGACTTTTGCCGCCCGTGCGGCGTGAGCGCTTGCGAGTAAATACCGACCCCCCTCCAGGGTGAGGGCTAGGATAGCTATTGTTAGTGGATTATTTATTTGTGCTCTTAAGCTGAGCTGCGTTTAATATTCACATGTGGAATTCTTATAGTGGAATTGTCTAGCAATTACAGTTAGATTATTAGATCGAAATTGTTTAGTGAGCGCTTCTGTGCATTGTGAACCAGTCATTCATTTGATGACTTATGTGCCATTCCTAATTGTACGTTATCGAGACTGAATGATTTGAAATTGTCCACACCGGTTTTCCCCATTAGGAAACCGTAGTTTTGCAGTCGCCATTGAAGTGCGAATACTAATATAATTTATTATTCCTACTGTACTTATGTAGGTTGTTTGAGTTTCTGCAGTTGCTGTCTTGAATGCAATACCTATAATTATTTTAATATGCAGTCGAATTTATAATATATTTATATGGCCCTTCAGGCCTGACCAAAAGTTATTCTCGTGTTGCTTTGTTTATTTTGTATGATAGTCCGAGTGTGAGTCGGAGAGCTGTAGTCCCCCATGCCCCGACTCATCTCGTTTATGACATTTTACATGAAATGGAGGATGGAAGCTGATATGATACACGAGTCCTCCAGCATCACCTCTGTTTCCTAGTGTATTCTTCCATGTTGCTGATTCGACCTTCATTACACAAGCAATACATTATCATGTTATTTGTTAGACCTTGATTATATTAGCAATGTATCTTCGGGTTATTTGTTAGTCCTTCATTACATAAGTAATACATTGTCATGTCATTTGGTAGCTCTTCATTACAAGTTATACATTTTTCATTTTATTGGTTAAATCTTCAATTCTCCATTATATAAGTGTTATTTCCTGTTATTGGTTAGTCCTTCTCTCCTTTATTATATAAGTTATGCTATTTCATGTTATCTGTTAGACCTTCTCTCCATCATCATAAAAGTTATACTTTTGTATGTTATTGTTTAGACCGTGACTCCTTCAATATATAAGTTATACCCTTTCGTGTTATTGGTTAGACCATGACTCCTTCATTACGTAAGTTATACTCTTCATGTTATTAGTGAGACCACGACCTCTTCATAACATAAGTTATACTCTTTCATGTTATTGGTTAGACCATGTCTCCTTCATTATATAAGTTATACTCTTTCATGTTATTGGTTAGACCATGACTCCTTCATTATATAAGTTATACTCTTTCATGTTATTGGTTAGACCATGACTTCTTCATTATATAAGTTATACTCTTTCATGTTATTGGTTAGACCATGACTCCTTCATTATATAAGTTATACTCTTTCATGTTATTGGTTAGACCATGACCTCTTCATTACAAAAGTTATACTCTTTCATGTTATTGGTTAGACCATGCCTCCTTCATTATGTAAGTTATACTCTTTTAATTTGTGGTTGGACCTTCATTCCTTTGTTATATAGGTTATAAATGTTAATAATAATAATAATATATTGCATTTATATAGCGCCCAACCCCGTCGATGACAAGCTCTGGGCGCTTTAACAAACTCTTACACACACACACACACACGCATACACAAAAGAAATTCAAAAATATTTACTATTGTTGCTGCCGAAAAACACCTAGCCGAGTTTGTCTGAAAGAAATGGGTCTTCAGATGGCGTTTGAAAGAACCAATGTCATTAATTTCCCTGGTTGTCTTTGGAAGAGTGTTCCAGATGGTAGGGCCAAGAAATGAAAAGGACTTTTCTCCTACAGTGGACAGATTCATTTTAGGTACTTTCAATTTTGTAGTGTCAGATGATGATCTTAGTTGACGAGATGGAACATAGTAATCAGTTAAATCAACTAGGTACGATGGAGCAGTATTATTGACACATTTGTGTTCATGTTATTGTTTGGACCTTGACTAGAAGCGATAAATTAATAAATATTCTAGTGTTTGGACCTCACCAGTAAACCGTGAGCAAGGCAATGTTACAGTTTTATTGATCCCACGAGTTGATAAACATTAAACATTAAGTCAGATCGCTTGCAGGGCTCATGTTATGATAATGGTTTCATTGAGGTTTACTACTGTGTTCGTGCCTTTATGATTGCAACCATTTTTATTGTAGTATTGTCATGGTAATAACTGCCGTCACGCTCTGTCTGTGTCTGTCTGTCCGTCTGTCTGGATGTCTATCTGTTTGTATGTCTTTCTCTCCCTCCTCTCTCTCTCTAACCCCTCGTATGTCTCATTCTCTCTCTTTCTCCCTCTCGTTCTAAATCACTCTCTCTGTCTCTCGCCCTTTTTTCTCTCTCTCACTATCTATCTCCTTTTTTTTTTATCTCTCCCACTCTCGCATGGTCTCTCTCTCTCTCTCTCTCTCTCTCTCTCTCTCTCTCTCTCTCTCTCTCTCTCTCTCTCTCTCTCTATCTCTCTTTCACTGTTTCTGTCTCTCTCTCTCTTTCTCTCTCACTCTTTTTCAGTTTCTGTCTCTCTCATTTCTCTCTTTCTTTATCTCTCTCTCTCTCTCTCTCTTTCTAAAGCATAACATGTTAATGACGCTGCTTGTGAGCTCTAAATTATTGAGAAAGCCTCGTGCCCAGCATCAGCCTAACCTCCACTTCACATCTCAACGCCTCCATCTATCTTTTCACACACGTTTATGTCTACAACTTACACAGTGATATTATCATACTTGGAACATTCCTTCACAAACTAACACATTATTACGCACTATAGTCTTAAAATGATAAACTGAAAATGACGGTGGGGATTATCATTTTCCCAAGAAACTCACAGCAAACAAGCCTCCAGGCTTGGGCATATACGGTAAAAAACAAAACAACTGGCATTGAATTTGAAGGTTGTGAAATTGCCAGGAAGGATTTTTTAGGCCAAATGTATACATGCCCACATACTGACCAGAAGCAGGCACACAGACGCATACACACATACGCATATATGATAAAGTTCGGCTGATAAAGCTTTCCTGTGCCTGTTTATACAAGTAGGACTCCAGGGGTTTTTGTTTCCGCTATTTCAATTCTGTAATTTGCCCAATAACAACTAAGTTTATCTTGGCTCTTGTTTGTACTTGCCATTCAGGAATTTAAGAGTACAGTTGTGCCCATCTGTAAAAGCACTGCTGCCATTCACCTGTTTGCTGTGCACTGATATAAACGCAAACACTAGCACTCAGTTTTTGACAACATGCGACAAAACCGATTAGAATTGTTTCTCACTTTCCGTCCATCCTCCACGGAGGGTATAATTTTCGTTATCTGTAATGTGTTTCACTGACAAATCAGTTGAGAATCAGCGAGACTATTTCCGACTGCTGGCAACTGACCAAATTGTGGGTGGATCTGACAAAACCTGGCTAACTGTGAAATTTCTATACTTCATTAAAAGACAAATCAAAATAAGACCATTTCAATGACAAAGTGATTTCCGGGCTTAGTATGATACATCCCTAACATTACAAGGTAGCTCTTCCCTCCTCTCACTCCTTTGTGCTCTTTTCATACGCTTGGTTTCAAGCCCACCTTCCCCTTTTCACCAGCGTCCGGCTATTAAATTTTTGAATTATCCATGATAAAGCCTTTTGATATTCTGAAACTTCAAACGGCATTTTGCACTGATCATTTGACTGGTGTTGGGGGCAATGAGATAACCGACCTGCTTGCCGGCAACACTTCTGCTCGCGGAGTCCTGCAGCATGACAGGAATGAGCTCATGCAGATGATTGCCCAACGACTGAGGGCGGATGGAGACATTGAGGTAACCCCCCCCCCCCTCCCAATTACCAGAATGAATGAGGAGGGATACAAGCGGAGGGAAGGAAGAATGTGCGACAAGGCCGGACAAACAGGACAAATATGGAACCAGCTGGCCACTGGGACAACTAGTAGGAAAACCCTCAAATGGATCTTGGAGCGGGGGGAGAGAAGCACTTATGGAGATGCCCTGTGTGCTAGGATTCTGATTCCCGTCACCAATCAATCAATCAATCTATCTATCTATTTGACCTGTTTCGTTAGAGATATAGCCAATATTATTTGATTTTTATGTAATTCTACATTTCATTTTGTTGAAAAAAAAGTTTACATAAAAACTAAACTTTTTTTTTTTTTTAATACACCACCTTTATTGAAAACCTTACGGAACACTCAACTTCAACCCCACGCTTTTCAATGAAATTTTCAGTTTTCAGACTCTGGGGACGAACCACCTCATTCTCCAGGTATGGTACGTACTTTAAGGATGATCCCGAGGTGGGTTGATGACTAAGAGTTGTGACACACATGACTGCTCGTAAGAGGGAGCGAGTTGATGTCGAGCAGATGAACTCAACCACTGAGTCCAATGAAGCGTGTGGCACCTGCTAGCGTGCACTTGCTTCATCTGGGTTCAGTGGTGGAGTTCATTAGCACGCCAATCAAATCGCGCCTTTACACCACCAGTTCTGAATCATTGGGAATGAAGGGGGAGGGGGGGGGGCAAAAGTATTGTCCACAAAGGCGCAGAGACCAGAGAATGAGAGATTCAGAATTGCTCAGCAGTATTCAGCAAACAACATTTTGTTCCCTTAACATGACAAGATTCTATCCCCACTTTTTGCTGAACTGACAATTCACACTATTTCTACAGGCCTTCTCCCCTGCGTGTCAAAGTATCAAGCGGATTCGATGTCTAATTTGTAAGCAGTACTAAAAAGAAAAAGGAGTCGTATGTCTATAAGCTATGAGCACATGAAACTTCGATCATCAATTTCTCAAAAGTTGATAGAAGGGAGTTAGAACCTTTGTCATTCTAAAGGTCAAATGCAAGCTATCTATAGACTTCTAAAGTTCTCATTCAGTTTGTCAGCTGGTACTAACTTTCCTTGCATGGAAACGAACATTCATTTCAAAAGCAAAATGAACAAAGTCTGTGTTTTGAGATCATAAGCCAAAGAAAAGAGTATGGAATCTGGCGGTTATGGCGGCACTCAAGTTTTCGTCAGTGGCTTGAGCTATAGAAGTACGTGTTTTCTAGAATGAGTGGAGTAGGATTTCTCGAAAACTGCTTGCTGGTTTAACTTAGAGTTTGTATTCGCTCATATTTCACATTAAACCTTGTGGAAGTGATTTTATTATTTGTTAGACTGTAGCTTGATTTTGAGTTTCCTTCTCTGCGCTTTGTAAAAAATTATAATTAGAAAACATTATCGGAAAAAATAAATTATTCTTCAGTGCCAGACAGTGCGAATACTATCTATCTATCTATCTATCTGTCTGTCTATCTATCTATCTATCTATCTATCTATCTATCTATCTATCTATCTATCTATCTATCTATCTATCTATCTATCTATCTATCTATCTATCTATCTATCTATCTATCTATCTATCTATCTATCTATCTATCTATCTATCTATCTATCTATCTATCTATCTATCTATCTATCTATCTATCTATCTATCTATCTATCTATCTATCTATCTATCTATCTATCTATCTATCTATCTATCTATCTATCTATCTATCTATCTATCTATCTATCTATCTATCTATCTATCTATCTATCTATCTATCTATCTATCTATCTATCTATCTATCTATCTATCTATCTATCTATCTATCTATCTATCTATCTATCTATCTATCTATCTATCTATCTATCTAACTATCTATCTATCTATCTATCTATCTATCTATCTATCTATCTATCTATCTATCTATCTATCTATCTATCTATCTATCTATCTATCTATCTATCTATCTATCTATCTATCTATATATCTATCTATCTATCCATCTATCCATCTATCCATCGATCCATCCATCCATCCATCCATCCATCCATCCATCCATCCATCCATCCATCCATCTATCTATCTATCTATCTATCTATCTATCTATCTATCTATCTATCTATCTATCTATCTATCTATCTATCTATCTACCTACCTACCAACCCACCCACCTACCTACCTATCTATCTACCTATCCACCCACCCAACCATCCATCCATTACTCTGTCTGTCTGTCTATCTGTCTGCCTGTCTGTCTGTCTATCTAGGCCCTATCTATCTATCTATCTATCTCATCTGTGTCTGCTCTAGGAAATATACACAACTAGTTTACTTATTTTGTCTTTCCACCTTAACCCTCCCCCTGCCCATTAATCTGTCTCTCCAGTCTCTATTTATTGATCAGCTATTTCCCCTTTCATAATACATTCATTAGAGACATTCATTCTAATCCTTCTGATCATACGATTCAGCCATTACTTGCACATAGTGACGTACTTTTAATGCTAAGTTACTTGATTCGCCGCCACGCTGTACATTCATCCACGTCTCCTTTTCGCCTTTACTTCAATCTGTTACAACTTTACTTCCTCCTAAGGCCTGAGTCAGACAACGTTTGGAGTAAAGGCCATAAGAAGCGATTTGGCGTCCCAGGCCAAATCTGTAGCTTATCATTCAATTACAAGGAAAATGTGTTTTCGTTGGCGTGCAAAGCTCCAATATATAGATTTCAATCACAAAAACAAATTTCGTCATTTCAAATTAATGTCGTGTATTTTTATGTAAATTGTGTTTTGATTCAGAAACAAAAATAGTGCAAGGGACTGAATATTTGATTTATTCACATAATGCAAAGGTCGAGTTTTGTATGCAAACGCCAGATAAAAGAAGGCTCTTGCGAGCTCCGAAATATGGGAGATTGCATAATAAGATAGTCAAAGCAAAACAAAAAAGTGTTTTACAAAGAATGTGTGAGAAACATTTAAACCATATAGATTTTCCCTATGGGGTGCCTGACGAAACTTCAATTGGAGACGACCTGACATTTTCATCCCGCTGTCGATCTGGAGAAGAAAACAAAAGACACCAGGAAAGACAGTAGACTCTGTCATAGAGACATAGCCACCTAAAGCCATCTGGATGGCTCGGCTGAACATGGCTTGACATACCGTGGTTACTCCGTATTCTGTCTGATTTGGGCCTAACACGTATTACTGAGTCACTCCCTTATTGCCATTGCAGTTGGGGGAATCGTCTTCTAGACGTGCCAACTATGAAAGAAGAAGAAGAAGAACTGACTTTAAAGGCTGACGTTTTACAGTACAATTGACAGTCAGATTCATTAAACCAGTGCTTGGCCATGTCTTTTGAGTCTAAAGATTTTTTGACATCATTCAACGAGTAATTTTGCTTCAAAGCGACTTTGGCTTTTTTTTGTGTGTTTAGAGAGATCAGCTGAGGGTTAAAGACGATTTCAATCACACTGAACAAAAGAAAGAACGAAAATAGAAAACGTGTTTCAAAGAGCATTCAAATGAGATCAGTTCAGGACAGGAAACTTGGAAACTAATCATGTGTATGTCTGTGTGTATGTGTGTGTCGTTTATGTGTGTGTTTGTGTATGTGTGCGTGTGCTTCAACAAGACATTATAGCTTGATGTGTTCCATATTTTACCAAGGCTCCATGCCATGATACTTCATGGAACAAACCTGTTATTGAGTTACGATGTGTATAATGTAATGTGTATAATGTAATAAGGTGTGTGTACCATGTATGTGCTCCTAAACGCTCTGTGAAAGTGAATTTTCCTCATGGGAAAAGAAATGATTCTTATCTTATCTTATATTATCTTATCTTATATTATCATCCACATCAGCAGACAGATGTCCAATAGCAACAAGGCTGCCATCTAAACTGTGTAATAGCGTATCTCCCCTTGTTTCTCCCTCTCTAACGGAGTTGCACGGATTATCCCAGTGGTCACGTGGCAAGTGGCAACAACTATTGTTTGACACGTTGACAAACTGTTGAAGAAACCAATATTCCCGCGAGGCTTTAGACAACTGTTCGTATAGGGACAGTTCTTGTCTGCCAGCAGCTGACTGTGCTGTTCTGGATTTAGTATGATACGTCCAATAGACTTACAATGCTAAAACGCTTTTAAAATGTCCCAACCAAAGGTAAATGAATCAAAGTGACAAAATAACTCTTTTCGCTGTCTGTAATAATCTTAAGTTCGGGCAATCAGTGTGTTTCAACCGTGCCTTGTCATTTCAACGTCATTTAAATCAGTGTAGGTTACCTTTGTGATCAGACAGGACCTGGCATCAGTGGTTTTCATTCTAAATCTCTAATTAGGGTGTGTTTTTTTGCACATGCACATCAAACGTTTTCAGTTCTACTGGTGGCCAGGATTCTCAAATGCATAACTCCCTGGCAAATGGGATGATGAATGGTCCGAAATTCTATCGTATTTATTTCCGCGAAACTGAACTGATAACGTGGCCCAGCAGGCATATTTGCATGTGACATTATGTAAAGTTTTCATGCCAGGGATTCGCTGATTCCTCATCTGGGGTAAATCAAACAATAAATAAAGCTAAATATACCTAAACGCACACATCAATTAAACATATAAGAGATAGACGAGTACATAAACATTTAAATAGATTTTAATTTGTTTTTTTTTTAAAAAGAGCCCACTTGCAATCTCCTACACCAACTCTTCCATTCAAAGGTTACACATTATCGTGTGACGTGGTACCCAATGTTTTATTTTTGGAACACTTTGTGATTTATCAACAAATCATATTTCGTGGTAAATATACATATTTTCCATTAATTTAACCATTTTGAAATTAGTTTTGCAATTTGGGCTAATGAAATATCTGTTTAGGTATTGAAAGATCAAACTGGCCAGTTTCTACAACTGCAATACGTCCAGGTACCTCTAAATGAATCTGTACAACTATAAGTTGGTAACTTGGAGGCTGCATTTTCACATTTGTACATAACGGCTAAGAACCTTTCGGAGATGAAATTTAATGGAATGATTTTTTTTTCCCTTACCGAACCATTTATGGATAAATTGTTCGGACAAATGATTGGGGAGGAACAAAATATTGTTAGGTTGTGCATTTCCTTTGCAACTTTTAAAAAACCCAATTCCCCACCAATCGCCACTGACTTACACATAGTCCAATGGCGTCTTAAGTACAATAGAGTGTTATGTACGTAAATAAAAAAAAAATAATAATAATAAAAAAAATTTATAGGAGGTTTTTGAAAATTCGAGTTATCCAAGATAAGATAAGATAAGATAAGATAAAAATCTCTTTGTTATCCTACGAGGGAAATTCTTTTTCACAGAGCGTTTAAGAGCATCATATAATAATGGAGCTTGGGCCCAACTTTGTTCCCGCAAAGGCTTTTTTACTACGCAACGTAGGGAAATGAAACTTGGCACATGCATGTAAAATTTATTAAGCCTGTACGTGTCGAGCTCATTTTTTCCCGAAACTCTTTACTTTTCCCAGAAATTCAGTTATAATTATCAGTTATCAATTCATGATTGCGAATACGACGTGATAATGTACTTCCGTCAATTCCGTCATTTCCGCCTCTTACCGGAAATGTAAACTAGAGTTCACGATCCAGCCACGCCAAGAAAACTTTGATAGTGATACCGAGTATAGTGTTATACAGATGAGGTGAGTGCCATTCATTCATACCAAGAAAACTGTGCGTAAATATTTAGATCATTTTTTACGAACACATGAGCCCATGAAAAATGCTCGGTGCGCACTACTGTGCACTGTGTACTACTGTAATACTATCCTATTTATCAATCGATCGCCGATTTTATGTGGATGACCCAAAGTGTCTCGACATCAATGTCTTTGTGCTGATTCCTTTCGGTCTGGAGTGGTGAGCTTTGTTTTTAACCATTCGAAGAATGGGGCAGTTACTAGTATACATAATGCACACATTTTACGTATCATTAGATAAACATAATATGTCACAACTCAATAATCTCAAAAACAGGCATACATGAAGTGACATGGTAAAAAACCTTAGTGAAATGTGGCACAAATCTAGCTAAAATGTCTTGTTGACCGGCAAAACGATATTCTGTATCTTTCTCTGTTTGCTGATTTTGTGTATTATTCTGTTGCTCCTGGGTAATCTAGAAAAGAATTCATCAATTCCATTGAAAGAAAAATGTGAGTGGGAATGAGAAAATCCGGCATAAGTCGGCAGAGCTGATTTTGAGAAAAACGGCTTTGAAGTGAAAATAATATGGGTCCGACACAAACTTCCAACTTGGCTGTTGTTTAGGGGACTGTGGCATGTTACAGGGTAAACTGTAGACGAGCAGTGAACACTACTCACTATGATCTCTATAACGGCTTTGTAATTAGACTACGGTCTCCTAACAAGATCCAAAAACTTCCGACTTGGCTGTTGCTAGGGGACCGTGGCATGTTACAGGGTAAACTGTAGATGAGCAGTGAACACTACTCACTATGGTCTCTACAGGTAGAATGCGCATATCCACCATCTTGTATGTCCGGACCCACTTAAGGCGTCTCGAACCAATCGGCGGCGAGTTCACTATTGTAAACATTGACACGTGTGTATACGCACATGGGAGACGTTCGGTCAATTCTTTCACTTCCTTTCTCTTGTTTACACGGATGGTAGGGAATCGGACCAGTTTGGATACATCCTTTCCACCCCTGTCACAACAGTCAACTGCAATGCAACCAGCAGGCATTTTAACTGCTTAGACACATCTCGAAGTTACACTCATCAGCTGATCCACCGGCCATCTTGTTTGGCGGAAGTACAAAACAAAAACTCTGTGACGTCATGCGCATTCTACCTATAACTGCTTAGTTATTAGACTACGGTCTTCTAATAGCAATCACTCCAATATTACTTGGTCAATTAGCTATTGCCACTTATAGGGTTAAATGCCGTTTTCTCAAAATCTTGTTTTAGGGGCGTCACTGACTTCAATTTATCAGAAATGTCTTGCCTTTTATTATCTGTACAGAACTCAAAATGTCATGTTGCCGACTTATGCCGGGTTTTCCCATGCACACTCACAAATTAGTTATGAACCATTTCCTGTCTCTAAACAGATACCAGTGCTAAAGTTCATAGCATACCGCTTAAATCCGAGGTATCCTTTTATCGAAGAGATTGTCGTGTATTTGTAGATTGAATAAACGTGAAGCTCTAGTTCCATATGCTCAAATTTATTTTTATCCTGGCAGCCTAAAGGTTTCTGTTATTTTTTTTTACCAAATTCATACTACAGACAGATATACTATTACAGTATAAGCCTTTTTCCGTTAGGTTTTAAATTTCACTTTTATTTGACCTTTTTATAAAAAAAAAAAAGCTGAAAGCTGAAAACCAAACCAAAGTAAGATAACGAAAAACCAGTGAATGGTGCAAAGTGTTCGTTATCGTGCCGAGGCCCTGTTTAAACTCAAACTCAAACTCAACTCAAACTCCCGGCAAGCGGAGATTCAATATTGCCAAGGCTGATAAAGCGGTTTGGCTGTTCTAACATCCAATTGTGATCAGAGTTTGATGTTTGCTAAACTGCCATCTTACATCATAGCTAACCCTAGTCATTTTCTTTTATTTTTGATCCGAAATCACAATCCGAGTAATGTCTGTTATTTCATTCAGCCATCGGATTTTGCAATGATTACAGAGAGCTGGAAGCTTAGGGTGTTTGAACAGTCATCATTAATTATATCTCTTGTCTGTTATCTTACCAATCAAAACCATTGGCCAAATGATACAAGACCAGGGGCGAGGCTTCCTCATAATCAAATAATCAGTGATTACCCGTCGAATATTAATTCTAGAATTACTACGCTTTTCAGATCGAGCCCAACTCCAAGTCCATTTAGTCAGTTCATCATTCTATTCTACCTCGCTATTTTGGGTTTGTTGTTATAGTCTAACACCCCTCATCGAAAAGCATCTTTGTAGATACCTACACCATACGAACTGGTCCAAAATCAGTGATTAACAAAGACGAAGAAGACTTGACTACACCCAAAAGCTAGCTTGAGCATAGCCTGTATTCGCCGAAGTGGCGCCGCAGACAGCAAAGTAGTGGGGGGAAAAATAGGTTTATAATCAAAGTTTGACCCGATTTTACGTTTTTCACTATGCGGTCGTTTTCATCCCAATCGAACGGTAAAAAGTAGAGTGAAAGAGTTTGTGTGGATTTTTGTTTGTTTGTTTGAGGTAATCTAAGAATAATTTACTCTACGCACAGCAAGAGCTATCAAAGCATAATAATGTAATGTGTCCACTACTTGCCATACATAGATAGGTCATACAAAGCAGACAACTGATCCAAATCTATAGAATATATCTTTAATCAATATTCAAGTCGTGTCATTTAGGCCACTCGTCTTCTGTAGATTAGATGTCGTACTACGGAGAAAACCCGTAAGGGCTATAAGATAGGTCAAATGTACCTTTTACCGCTATTGTACCGTTTGATATCTGCGTTTCAGCTCTGTCCAACTATTACTTTCTTTAAGACATCACAAAATGGAAAATGAACAAAGAGTCAAGCTGGGCCGGAACTCGAAAAAATATTTGTTGCGTCTTCTCAAAAATTTTGTTTTTGGAGAATACGGTTTTGTTTTGATTTTTTTTTTTTCCATGGACTGTTGTTAGAGGACCGTGGTATTTTACACTATAAACGATAGTTGAACAGTCAACACAGCTCAGTACCTATATTAATAAAAGTGAAACCTTACGACAACTGCAGCGCGCCTTTCGCTACTCCTCTGTTAATGCTGATTCGATGGCCCTCAGATTTTATAGAACGCTTAGTAAAGCCTGTCGTCGTGTCCCCGGCACAGAAAATAAAAAAATAATTAATAACTCGCAGAACGTTTGTATTAGTTGCTAGGTTGCGACACATTGGCGTTCGGTCTATTTTTTCGGCAAATTAATGTACCTGAGATTGGTTCCGGTATAGACTGTATCACACTCACAAAACAACTTCCGGTTAGGACTGGTTTGAATGATGAGATTGAGTTCTAAGACTATCAAGTATAAAACTTTGTGTGTTCTCAATGTGCCTAGACTGGGAAAAAGAATGGGTCTGGAATTGGGAGATTGACGCTACAGGGCCAAAAGTACAGGTTTGTGTTTTTAATATTATTCCTAGGAAAATATCATAATATTTCTTTTCCATTAACACATGACGTTATCACTTCCTGCGATGTGCAAACAAACTAACCGTGCGCAAATCGTAGCCATTTGTCGGATGCTGGCGGGACGCGCAGGACGTCAATGCGCAAAAGGAGAGCAGTAAAACGTATCTAAAAACAAACAAACAAAAATAAAATAAAGCTAAAGGAACAGGCAAAATGAAGCAGGTCCGTAATAATCACCCAGAACCGAAACTAATAAATCGACTTATCCCGGGCAGGGCCGGGAACTCAGCTAGTTTTCTTATATATTTCAGTAACTTGCAACCTTTGGCATGACTAACTGACCAAACTATACACTCTCCAGGCCTTAAATTTGGCAGGAAGGTGGCATTTCAGATAAGGAAGATGATGGCTATAATTAAAAGTTGTTTACTTCAAGCATGTATTTTTAAAAAAATAACAATATTTATTGCTATGTAACATCTGTATATTTGCATGTTTGTTTCGTAATATATAGTACCGTGCATGTCATAAAAAGTAACCGTATCAAGCGTTCAGTTTGGTGCGTAGTGCTGTGGTGCGCATGAGTTCTGAAGCAAGGCTGTAGTTTATTACTTTTATTATACTAGAGAGAGGGGGGGGGGAATCACATGATTGTTTATTCTGGGCAATGCCCGGTAGCTCATCTAGTTTTCTCTATTCGCCTTTGTAATTTAACTGCGCACCCCTAACAACAGCCTTTTGTCCTTAACATGACAGTACTGTGCTGGTTTGTTTTGTTGGTTTCAGTGCCAAAGGTCAAGGTTTTGATTTCTTTCGTTTTCTAAAGTGCCTTTTTTTTTTATATAGTTCCAAAAGTGAAGGACAGATATGCTTTTTATAGAGTGCCAAAGGTCAAGGTTTTGATTTTTTCTCAAGTGCCAAAGGTCAAGGTTTTCATTTGTGTTTCTTTTCTAAAGTGCCTTGGGTCAAGATTTTGATTTGTTGTTTTTTTTTCTAAAGTGCCAAAGGTCAGGGTTATTCCCACTAGATATTTTGAGCTCTTTTGAACAGAAACAGCTTTAGATGCCTACCAGAAATGATTCACCACTTGGCCGGTGTCCCTGGTACTTTGCCCTTTCGCAAGTTTTATCCTATCGCCCTTTATAATATTTGCAAGGGCAATTGAGTTGGGGGGGGGGGGAGGGACTCAGCGCTCAGGAAGAAATGTTAACACCGTCTGGCTAGTGAATAATGATGTGTTTATCTATTATAATTAGCTGAGGGATCTCAAGCTCTGCGGATCTTGGCTCTCGGGCTCACCGGCTGAATAGACCAGGGCCTCTGATAAAATTACAGATATTCCATGATGTATTTTACATATTTTCGAAAGTCGCATTGTAAACTATCATAACTCCACTTTTAAAAAAAAAGAAATGAGATATATGGCATGCTTACAGGTTTTGACAGCCAGCAGTTTGTGTCATAAATCTTCATTTGGGAACTTCAGTCGCTTATCAGAAATATTTAATGTCTGACCGATAATGTCTCTTTGAAGCCCGGTATGTTTTGTACAGCATGAAAGTAAACGTGAAAAATATAAGACAGAGAAAGAGAGAGAGATAGACAGAGAGAGAGAGAGAGAGAAAGACAGAGAGAGAGAGAGGAAAAGAGAAAGAGGGGGGGGGAGGGAGGGAGGGAGAGACAGAGAGAGTGAGTTAAATTCTGAAACTAAGGATCAAATAACGCTTTGCTTTTTTTTTTTTAAATATCATAATTGTAAAGTTTGATAAAGAAAATTATTCAGTTTTTTGCTTCTCCTGAAAATTTTGTACAAAAAAAAACAAAAAAGCAATTATGACAATTTACTATCCACCCCTCGATTTGGCGTGTGAGAAATAAAATTGGCTGCATCACACGAAGCCCCGAACGTCACAAACAAAAGCTGCCAGCAAAATGTACACCCACAAAACAGTGGCAGAAGCCGACTGTCTCTGACCAGGCTTAGTGTGATAAGGTCTTCCTGGATTTAGGCCTACTATGAAAATATAGGAAGTTATTGTGTGAATTTCTTGTCTGCCAGCAGCTGACTGGGCCGTTTCGGGCTTAATGTGACATCCCACTTAGGTTCCTATTTTAGGTAGGACCTTTCGTGTTTGCCTTGCACAGTAGCATCTCAAGGTTTACAGTGTGAGAACACTTGCGCTATCTGACGGAAGTCCATGTCTGTTTACCTGCATCGTCCTTCCTTGTAATTCATGGAGTCTGTATCCCTTGGTTGAGATAAGCCAGGTGTTGTGGCGTTTGGAATTTGGCATAGACAGACAGACAGACAGACAGACAGACAGACAGACAGACAGACAGACAGACAGACAGACAGACAGATAGATAGATAGATAGATAGATAGATAGATAGATAGATAGATAGATAGATAGATAGATAGATAGACAGATAGATAGATAGATAAGTGGAGGGACGGTGGAGCTGATGAATAGATGGATGAATGGATGGATGGGTAGATAAGTAAATAATGTGCCCGGCCTGCATTCGTGATGACTGTCTCTGCATCAAATCAAAATAAATGACAGAAGCACACGAAGAAATGGGGAAGGGGGGAGGGGGTGGAGGAGAATAAATAACAGGGTCAGTACGTGACGTTGTTAGGGATGAAGTCTTAGCAACATGATCACGTCACAATCATTACGGCAGGAGAAGAAAGCAGGAAAACTTACGAACTTCAGCCCGAGCTATATTTTAATTGATGGAGACGGAGCCAAACCATTTCCTGATGCCTCGGCTGCATTTTCTAAGTTTTCTTCCAGCTCATGAATGTTTACTCAGTGTCTAGGACTGTTTGTTTAGTTGAAAATGTTTGTTTTGTTGAAGTAACAAAAAATCAAATGCTCAAATAGTTTAAGCTGCAAATTAATGGGGATTGTGGAAGAACGGTGAGCAATTACAGTATGACATTTCTAGGGAAATTGAGGGACATAAAAACATATGGAGATATACTGGCCGCCGGGTGGGGGGGGGGGGTGCTTGGGTAAACAAAAAGACAGAATGAAGGGATGGATTAACGAAGAATTAAGGCTTGATAGCATCTGAGATGGATGGATGGATGGATATAATGGATGGATGGGTGGGTGAGTGTGTGGATGGATGGGTGGATGGGTATGTGGATGTATGATGGATGGGTGGGTGGGTGGAAGGATGGATGGATGGATGGATGGATGGATCAGTTAGTTAGTTGCGTAGATGGAAGGATGGATGGATAGATGTGGGTGTGAGTGGGTGGATGGATGGATGTACAGATGGATGGAGAAATGGATGTTCGAATGAGGAGTTAGTTTGCAAAGATGGATGCATGACTGGATGGATGTGTAAATGAAAAGTTTCATGAGTGGATGGCTGGATGTGTTGTCGGATATAATTATGTGTGAATTCCGTTTCTGTCAGTCTAGACCAATTCGTCATCCTTGTCGCGCTAACTGTTTTGGGTACAGGGAAATCATGAAATGGAAGACTCCCAGACTACATAAAATCAAATTGATGAATATTCAGGTTTTGGCAGTTGGCGACCTTAATTCTTGTTCGTCCCAACTCCGATTTTTTGCACATTGACTTTTTTGAGACTTGATTGAGAAATTGGAAGTTAAACGTTTGCAGCTTTGTAATTAGTCTACGATCCCCCTAACTTCAGCCACTTTGATAAGGAGTTTGAATGTCGGAACTGTGAAACGGCTTGATAAGTGCCACAACGCATTTTAACTCTTTGTTTGCCATGAATTTTTCCACATTAACCGATACAGGAAGAAAATAGTGGGGGACATTAGTGAAGACTAACCACAGCAACATTTATGAACAGAAAGTTGACTTTCTTTCTTCCCGAAAACAAATTAATCTAGCATTCTTGTGCACCGATACATCAGTGATTGGCACAAACGTGACCAGAGGAAGAACCGATTCATTGGCTATTGGCAAACAAAGAGTTAAACAAGTGTCAAAGGATGCATTTGTTTTACTTCCTCTACATACTAAAAGATCTCCAGTTTAAAAAAAGATAAAAAAAATAATGGAGATTGAAGAAACAAGAACTAAGGTTCTGGAGTGGAGATTCGTAACAAAAGTGTCCCGTAGGAATTTTGTTTATTTGTCTTTGGAAGTCTCACGGTGCGAACAGCTTGGAGGATGACAGTTCCTGTGGAGAGTATGCTCGTTTTTCAAGTAAGGTAATAAATTAAACAGTTTGGTTTTATTTATTCCCCCCCCCCCCCCAATCTAAATTAGCCGTGCGATTATGTAAACATTGAAAATAGACTATGTATCTCAAGAAACAATCCAGTATTTCATGCAAAAAAGCAACTCGGAGTTGTTTTTTGTTTTTTTAACATCCAGGTCTTGTCATGAACATTCACTGTTCTTGTGGCTCTTCGCAAGTAGAAGGGGGTTGAATACAAGGGTGTATAAAATGCGTAAACGGGAAGGGGTGTAAAAATAGCCATAATCGAGCATGTGCACCTCATGGATAACCCCCGTATCAGCACCGATCGGGCCACCTGGGTCAAGGGAACGCTGAGCAACGGAAATTGAGTTGAACAACGGCAGATAAAATACGAAATAATTATGCATCATTCTCTGGAATAGAAAACATAACATATATTCTGTAGTTCGAGCCACCATACATTGACGTACTGGCTGTGTTCCGAAAATCCACTTCTAGAACTCACAGTTAAGTACCCGCATTTGTTAAACATTCTACGATTTTTTTGTTTATTTGTTAAAATTTCTATCCTGTTACATTTCATCTTGAAGAAGGTCAATCGACCGAATGCTTGATTTGTCTTTCCTTTTCTTTTGCCTTTTATCCTATGATTATCATTTCTGTATTATTTCTTACCCGAGACTTTGCTACATACAACTTTTTCTCTTCGGTCATTTTGTCTTTCCACAATACGCGTTGTTAGCTTAATCTAAAGGCCTAATGTTGGGTTTTCATGTGTACGGGAAAGGGAAACGGAAAGGGAAACGTCAAAAACCCTTCAAGTAGTGAAACAGACAGAATATTTCCGCACGCCGTTTCCGTACAAATGGAAACACTCTTTCTTTTTACCGTAAGATGGATTTTTTTGCCGTTTCTGTTTCGGTACACATGAGAACCCAGCTTTAAATTGGGTTATCATGCGTACGGGAAACGGAAAAGGCAGCGGAAACGTCGAAAACCTTTCAAGTAGCGAAATTGAAGAATGTTTTCATGAGTATGGGAATTCCTATCCCATCGCAGCCCCCTGTTGAGAAGCAGTAGTCTGGCTATTCGGTCAATAGCACGAATGTGATGTAGCAGGAAACTGTCAAATTTGGCTCTGTTTACGAGTCGGTTGTTATTTTGTCTGCTAGTGTAGATGAGAGAATGTCGTGCCAAGTGGCTGGAAGTTTTAGGGGAAATTGGTGTAATTAACTCTCCCCGTTGTTGTTGTTGTTGTTGTCGCTGTTGCTGTTGCTGTTGTTGTTTTTTTTTTTTGTTGATGTTCTTATCAAGACGTTATTACGGTGTGGGCGCAGCTAATTTAGATCTGTCTGACAGTCTGTCTGTCTATCGATCTGTCTATGTATGTATGTATGTATGTATGTATGTTCAGGTGGACGAAAACATCCCCAACAAGCCTGATATACTCATATTAGATGAAAAGAACAAAGATGCTTTTATTGTAGAAATTGCTGTTCCATTTGACAAATTCATCGATTTATGTTTTCGTGAAAAGTTTTTGAAAGATCTATCATTGCATAATGATATGAATGACAAGGGCTACCACTGTAGAATCATTGTTATTATCGTGGGAGCATTGGGGACTGTTCATAACAAAGCCGCATCAGGGTTAAAAATGCTAGGTTTCAGCAATAGGCAGTCAACTAGCATGTGCAAGTTTATCAGCATTAGCGCAATTATAGGTTCGCAAAGAGTATGGAAGAGAAGGTATAATTTAATCTGATTGAAATAACGTACAAAATGTAATGTCTATTGTACGGAATATATTGGTGTGTTGTACAGCTGAAGATGGTTAAATATGTGATTGTGTAAATGGATGTATTCATTGCATGTAAAATCATATAGTCAATAAAGTTCTTGAAATATGTATGTATGTATGTATGTATGTATGTATGTATGTATGTATGTATGTATGTATGTATGTATGTATGTATGTATGTATGTATGTATGTATGTATGTATGTATGTATGTATGTATGTATGTATGTATGTATGTATGTATGTATGTATGTATGTATGTATGTATGTATGTATGTATGTATGTATGTATGTATGTATGTATGTATGTATGTATGTATGTATGTATGTATGTATGTATGTATGTATGTATGTATGTATGTATGTATGTATGTATGTATGTATGTATGTATGTATGTATGTATGTATGTATGTATGTATGTATGTATGTATGTATGTATGTATGTATGTATGTATGTATGTATGTATGTATGTATGTATGTATGTATGTATGTATGTATGTATGTATGTATGTATGTATGTATGTATGTATGTATGTATGTATGTATGTATGTATGTATGTATGTATGTATGTATGTATGTATGTATGTATGTATGTATGTATGTATGTATGTATGTATGTATGTATGTATGTATGTATGTATGTATGTATGTATGTATGTATGTATGTATGTATGTATGTATGTATGTATGTATGTATGTATGTATGTATGTATGTATGTATGTATGTATGTATGTATGTATGTATGTATGTATGTATGTATGTATGTATGTATGTATGTATGTATGTATGTATGTATGTATGTATGTATGTATGTATGTATGTATGTATGTATGTATGTATGTATGTATGTATGTATGTATGTATGTATGTATGTATGTATGTATGTATGTATGTATGTATGTATGTATGTATGTATGTATGTATGTATGTATGTATGTATGTATGTATGTATGTATGTATGTATGTATGTATGTATGTATGTATGTATGTATGTATGTATGTATGTATGTATGTATGTATGTATGTATGTATGTATGTATGTATGTATGTATGTATGTATGTATGTATGTATGTATGTATGTATGTATGTATGTATGTATGTATGTATGTATGTATGTATGTATGTATGTATGTATGTATGTATGTATGTATGTATGTATGTATGTATGTATGTATGTATGTATGTATGTATGTATGTATGTATGTATGTATGTATGTATGTATGTATGTATGTATGTATGTATGTATGTATGTATGTATGTATGTATGTATGTATGTATGTATGTATGTATGTATGTATGTATGTATGTATGTATGTATGTATGTATGTATGTATGTATGTATGTATGTATGTATGTATGTATGTATGTATGTATGTATGTATGTATGTATGTATGTATGTATGTATGTATGTATGTATGTATGTATGTATGTATGTATGTATGTATGTATGTATGTATGTATGTATGTATGTATGTATGTATGTATGTATGTATGTATGTATGTATGTATGTATGTATGTATGTATGTATGTATGTATGTATGTATGTATGTATGTATGTATGTATGTATGTATGTATGTATGTATGTATGTATGTATGTATGTATGTATGTATGTATGTATGTATGTATGTATGTATGTATGTATGTATGTATGTATGTATGTATGTATGTATGTATGTATGTATGTATGTATGTATGTATGTATGTATGTATGTATGTATGTATGTATGTATGTATGTATGTATGTATGTATGTATGTATGTATGTATGTATGTATGTATGTATGTATGTATGTATGTATGTATGTATGTATGTATGTATGTATGTATGTATGTATGTATGTATGTATGTATGTATGTATGTATGTATGTATGTATGTATGTATGTATGTATGTATGTATGTATGTATGTATGTATGTATGTATGTATGTATGTATGTATGTATGTATGTATGTATGTATGTATGTATGTATGTATGTATGTATGTATGTATGTATGTATGTATGTATGTATGTATGTATGTATGTATGTATGTATGTATGTATGTATGTATGTATGTATGTATGTATGTATGTATGTATGTATGTATGTATGTATGTATGTATGTATGTATGTATGTATGTATGTATGTATGTATGTATGTATGTATGTATGTATGTATGTATGTATGTATGTATGTATGTATGTATGTATGTATGTATGTATGTATGTATGTATGTATGTATGTATGTATGTATGTATGTATGTATGTATGTATGTATGTATGTATGTATGTATGTATGTATGTATGTATGTATGTATGTATGTATGTATGTATGTATGTATGTATGTATGTATGTATGTATGTATGTATGTATGTATGTATGTATGTATGTATGTATGTATGTATGTATGTATGTATGTATGTATGTATGTATGTATGTATGTATGTATGTATGTATGTATGTATGTATGTATGTATGTATGTATGTATGTATGTATGTATGTATGTATGTATGTATGTATGTATGTATGTATGTATGTATGTATGTATGTATGTATGTATGTATGTATGTATGTATGTATGTATGTATGTATGTATGTATGTATGTATGTATGTATGTATGTATGTATGTATGTATGTATGTATGTATGTATGTATGTATGTATGTATGTATGTATGTATGTATGTATGTATGTATGTATGTATGTATGTATGTATGTATGTATGTATGTATGTATGTATGTATGTATGTATGTATGTATGTATGTATGTATGTATGTATGTATGTATGTATGTATGTATGTATGTATGTATGTATGTATGTATGTATGTATGTATGTATGTATGTATGTATGTATGTATGTATGTATGTATGTATGTATGTATGTATGTATGTATGTATGTATGTATGTATGTATGTATGTATGTATGTATGTATGTATGTATGTATGTATGTATGTATGTATGTATGTATGTATGTATGTATGTATGTATGTATGTATGTATGTATGTATGTATGTATGTATGTATGTATGTATGTATGTATGTATGTATGTATGTATGTATGTATGTATGTATGTATGTATGTATGTATGTATGTATGTATGTATGTATGTATGTATGTATGTATGTATGTATGTATGTATGTATGTATGTATGTATGTATGTATGTATGTATGTATGTATGTATGTATGTATGTATGTATGTATGTATGTATGTATGTATGTATGTATGTATGTATGTATGTATGTATGTATGTATGTATGTATGTATGTATGTATGTATGTATGTATGTATGTATGTATGTATGTATGTATGTATGTATGTATGTATGTATGTATGTATGTATGTATGTATGTATGTATGTATGTATGTATGTATGTATGTATGTATGTATGTATGTATGTATGTATGTATGTATGTATGTATGTATGTATGTATGTATGTATGTATGTATGTATGTATGTATGTATGTATGTATGTATGTATGTATGTATGTATGTATGTATGTATGTATGTATGTATGTATGTATGTATGTATGTATGTATGTATGTATGTATGTATGTATGTATGTATGTATGTATGTATGTATGTATGTATGTATGTATGTATGTATGTATGTATGTATGTATGTATGTATGTATGTATGTATGTATGTATGTATGTATGTATGTATGTATGTATGTATGTATGTATGTATGTATGTATGTATGTATGTATGTATGTATGTATGTATGTATGTATGTATGTATGTATGTATGTATGTATGTATGTATGTATGTATGTATGTATGTATGTATGTATGTATGTATGTATGTATGTATGTATGTATGTATGTATGTATGTATGTATGTATGTATGTATGTATGTATGTATGTATGTATGTATGTATGTATGTATGTATGTATGTATGTATGTATGTATGTATGTATGTATGTATGTATGTATGTATGTATGTATGTATGTATGTATGTATGTATGTATGTATGTATGTATGTATGTATGTATGTATGTATGTATGTATGTATGTATGTATGTATGTATGTATGTATGTATGTATGTATGTATGTATGTATGTATGTATGTATGTATGTATGTATGTATGTATGTATGTATGTATGTATGTATGTATGTATGTATGTATGTATGTATGTATGTATGTATGTATGTATGTATGTATGTATGTATGTATGTATGTATGTATGTATGTATGTATGTATGTATGTATGTATGTATGTATGTATGTATGTATGTATGTATGTATGTATGTATGTATGTATGTATGTATGTATGTATGTATGTATGTATGTATGTATGTATGTATGTATGTATGTATGTATGTATGTATGTATGTATGTATGTATGTATGTATGTATGTATGTATGTATGTATGTATGTATGTATGTATGTATGTATGTATGTATGTATGTATGTATGTATGTATGTATGTATGTATGTATGTATGTATGTATGTATGTATGTATGTATGTATGTATGTATGTATGTATGTATGTATGTATGTATGTATGTATGTATGTATGTATGTATGTATGTATGTATGTATGTATGTATGTATGTATGTATGTATGTATGTATGTATGTATGTATGTATGTATGTATGTATGTATGTATGTATGTATGTATGTATGTATGTATGTATGTATGTATGTATGTATGTATGTATGTATGTATGTATGTATGTATGTATGTATGTATGTATGTATGTATGTATGTATGTATGTATGTATGTATGTATGTATGTATGTATGTATGTATGTATGTATGTATGTATGTATGTATGTATGTATGTATGTATGTATGTATGTATGTATGTATGTATGTATGTATGTATGTATGTATGTATGTATGTATGTATGTATGTATGTATGTATGTATGTATGTATGTATGTATGTATGTATGTATGTATGTATGTATGTATGTATGTATGTATGTATGTATGTATGTATGTATGTATGTATGTATGTATGTATGTATGTATGTATGTATGTATGTATGTATGTATGTATGTATGTATGTATGTATGTATGTATGTATGTATGTATGTATGTATGTATGTATGTATGTATGTATGTATGTATGTATGTATGTATGTATGTATGTATGTATGTATGTATGTATGTATGTATGTATGTATGTATGTATGTATGTATGTATGTATGTATGTATGTATGTATGTATGTATGTATGTATGTATGTATGTATGTATGTATGTATGTATGTATGTATGTATGTATGTATGTATGTATGTATGTATGTATGTATGTATGTATGTATGTATGTATGTATGTATGTATGTATGTATGTATGTATGTATGTATGTATGTATGTATGTATGTATGTATGTATGTATGTATGTATGTATGTATGTATGTATGTATGTATGTATGTATGTATGTATGTATGTATGTATGTATGTATGTATGTATGTATGTATGTATGTATGTATGTATGTATGTATGTATGTATGTATGTATGTATGTATGTATGTATGTATGTATGTATGTATGTATGTATGTATGTATGTATGTATGTATGTATGTATGTATGTATGTATGTATGTATGTATGTATGTATGTATGTATGTATGTATGTATGTATGTATGTATGTATGTATGTATGTATGTATGTATGTATGTATGTATGTATGTATGTATGTATGATGTATGTATGTATGTATGTATGTATGTATGTATGTATGTATGTATGTATGTATGTATGTATGTATGTATGTATGTATGTATGTATGTATGTATGTATGTATGTATGTATGTATGTATGTATGTATGTATGTATGTATGTATGTATGTATGTATGTATGTATGTATGTATGTATGTATGTATGTATGTATGTATGTATGTATGTATGTATGTATGTATGTATGTATGTATGTATGTATGTATGTATGTATGTATGTATGTATGTATGTATGTATGTATGTATGTATGTATGTATGTATGTATGTATGTATGTATGTATGTATGTATGTATGTATGTATGTATGTATGTATGTATGTATGTATGTATGTATGTATGTATGTATGTATGTATGTATGTATGTATGTATGTATGGTATGTATGTATGTATGTATGTATGTATGTATGTATGTATGTATGTATGTATGTATGTATGTATGTATGTATGTATGTATGTATGTATGTATGTATGTATGTATGTATGTATGTATGTATGTATGTATGTATGTATGTATGTATGTATGTATGTATGTATGTATGTATGTATGTATGTATGTATGTATGTATGTATGTATGTATGTATGTATGTATGTATGTATGTATGTATGTATGTATGTATGTATGTATGTATGTATGTATGTATGTATGTATGTATGTATGTATGTATGTATGTATGTATGTATGTATGTATGTATGTATGTATGTATGTATGTATGTATGTATGTATGTATGTATGTATGTAT